>BJCO01375159.1:0-15126 GCA_018326465.1 Flaveria floridana | reverse complement strand
TTATCAAATTCCTTCTTCAAAGCTTTAGCCTTTAGAGACTTAAGCGTTGCATTTCCTTCATACCGCTTCTCTAGAGCCTTCCATAACTTCTTGCACTGCGTGTGCCCTAAGAACTGATGGAAAATATCTTTTAGGATAGACTGTGTCAACAATGCATAGGCCTTCTTCTCAGCATTGTACGCAACCTTTTGCGCCTCATTCAAACCACTTAGAGTCAGTGGAACACCATCAGCTCTAACTGGCATAGTGTAGCCAGTCTCAATTGAGCTCCATAAGTTGGTGTCCACTCCATTCAAATGAATTTCAAACCGTTGCTTCCATTGAGGATATTCATCAAGTGTCAGAAGCTTCGGTGGTTTGTTATGATTTCCGATCACATTTCCCAAAAGCAAAAGATGCTGAATTCTGGATCCTTCCCAGTTGAGAAAGCAAAGTGTTGTTCGTCCATGATGACTTAGTCTGAAAACTTGACAATCTAACTGATTGATGCGACTAGGGAATGCGAATGAGACTTAACCGTGCGATTGAAAAGTGCGACTTAATTCACACGTGCGATTGAGGTCAACCGTTCGTATGAATCTATGCGTATGAGTTCAGTCATACGAATGAACTATATGACTGAGCTGAACCAAACGAACGAGCTTAAACGTACGAATGAACAGACGATTGGACCAATCATGCGAATGAGCTGTGCGTATGAAGTTCAGTCGTGCGATTGGATCAATCGTGCGACTGAGACGTCTGACTTCGAAATCTTTTCATAAATTTTCACTTGATTTAACTAAAATCATGATTTTGAAAACCGTAGACGGCTAGAACTCGAAAAATACGAACTTCTGAACACATGCACTCGTAAAAATCGAATTTTTAATGCAAAAAGAATGGATCTTTGATTGAAAAACGTTGATTTTTGCAAAAACGTGATTGAATCCATGTAGAATCGAGAGCCAAGGCTCTGATACCACTTGTTAGGACCGAGTACGAACTGTTACTAATCGAATCTACGTGAAAACCAAATCAATCAGGGAGAACGTTAATCTGATCAAAACTAATGATTAGAAAACGTTAAGAATTGATTAAGAATGATCAGAAACGCTCTATGAAGTTGGAAGGAATGACTTGGATGTTCTGGGATGGCTAGGGTTGTGAATTCTTGAAGTGTTATATTTTTACACGAACTAAGTGGTATTTATAGGTTATAGTCTTCATTCATACGACTGAGCCATGAGTATGGATCAGTCGTGCGACTGAGTCATACGATCCATTCATACGTACGTATGAACCATAAGACTGAATCATTCGTACGAGTGAGTCATTCGCATGACTCAGTCGTGCGACTGGCTCACACGCATGGTTCAGTCGTGCGACTAGGTCATAAGACTTAGTTAAACACATTCCGGAATCTTTATTGACACATAACTATGTATAGCAACTGTAAACCCATATAACATGTTCATATATGTGTGTAATAAACACTAATATAAAGATAGAAGACATTCAATAACACATATTCATTCATTCAAGAGTTTTTCATTACAAATATCAAATGATTACATCAGTGTAACAAAATGAAAGTCATTAAACATTTAAGTAAATTAGAACTAGAACTAGGGACATGTGTACCAATAGTGAAAAGTTACCAGATTTGGGAGAAATGTACGATAATGAAACGTTTGATAAAGTAAATGAAAAGGTGACTGAGAAAGAGACAACAGTCCGTTCAAGCTGAAGATGCTGAAACTGAACAAAAGAAAGCTGAATGGTTCAGTTGTCCTGCTGAGATCAGAAATCAAAGAGAACTACCAAAACAAAATGCTTACACAAAACTGTATAAAGTCAAACGACATCAGAAGGTTTCTGGAAAGATCATCAGCTGGGCTCATTTTGAAGATTTAAACATCTTTGCTGTAAATAGACAAAAGGGGATAGCATACTACAAACATCCTCATGATTTGAAGACTCTTCTGGGTTATGAGCTGAATCGATTTTCATGTCTGAATCTTTTGTATTGTGCTTCAAGACATATATCCGGATGGTTTGCGCGAGCATTGATGAGAGAATATCACACCAAATGGGTGAATTTCAGCCTCAACAGCCTTGACGATTTGTGTGTAAAGCGGAGTCTGATACGATTTCTGGAAGACCAAAGGTTTTTTTCAAGTGGAAACCACCAAAGACCATAACAAAGAATCCACTGAAAAAATGCCACAAGATTTCTCATCCTACTTTAAATAGTGGTACTATGATTAGAGAACTGGTGAGGCAGTTATTGTTGTGGATAGAAAAGGGAAGATAGAAACAATTAGGCTATTTGACCTTATGTGGCTGACAAACTTGTCGAAGGATGATGTCTATACACTATACAAATGGTCACTGTTTTATGACTCTCTCGACATCATGCAAGCTTTTAGAGTTCCAGCATGTGATCAGAATTTGCTTCGCATTTGAAATTCATGCAGGAGTGTCCAAGGAAGAAAAGTATAAGAAGTTTGCTAAGTTTTTGAAGACTGTAAGATATTAGAGTGAACTAGGTCCAATGGGGAGTTTGTTGATACATGTTGTCCCCAGTTCACTGTACTTGATAATATTTACATCTTTCAGTCTTAATGATATTAAATACGAGGGTATTTTGGTATTTTCATGTGTTTGCATGTCAATTTACTATTGTGTTTATCGTAATCTTATATCGCTTTTACATACATGCTTGACTGAATAATATATATGTGCCTACAGGAGTCATTCACAGTAATGAGTTAGTAATGGCTTGGTAAAGTGTTTGACTTATTCTTATGGTTATCGATGCTTATGGACCAGTAGCATGACTGAACAAGACGATTGGGTCAGTTGCACAACTGACTCATAAGATTGACGCAGTCGTACGATTGAACCAAACGAATAGATCAATTATACATATGGATCAATCGTATGACTTAGTCGCACGACGGAACTATACGTATGGGTCAGTTGTATGACTGTATACTGCAACCTATAAATACCACTTAATTCATGGAAAAACATGACACTTCAAGATTTTGCATACCCTAGCCGTCCAGAGCGATTTATAAAGCTATTCTAATTTCATAGTTCGTCCCAGATCGATTCCTACCTGTTCTTAACATTATTTAATCGTTAGATTGATCCGGGTTTGCGATCTCACTGACTGGATCACCGTTCAAATAGGATTTCGCACTATTTGATTAGGTTTTATGTTGAATCTGTTACATTCTATACGCTCTCGGTCCTAACACTAAGATTGAAAATCAACTTGATTTGAAAATCAAAATTTTAAGAAGTGATAATGGGTCTAAATATGTTAATCATGTTTTAGATTCCTTTTGCAGGAACAAAGGCATAGCAAGATAATTCGGTGCACCAAGTACTCCATAACAAAATGGAGTTGCTAAAAGAAAAAACAAAACTCTCGTTGAAGTAGCAAGAACAATGCTAGTTGATTCACATCTACCAATCACTTTTTAGGGAGAAGTAGTGAACACAGCATGCAATGTTCAAAACATGACATTAATTGTCAAAGAACATAACAAAACACCATATGCTTTTATTTAAAAGAAAACCTTTTAAAGGATATCTTAGAGATTTTAGGTATCGTTTGTCTATTTTAAACACAAAAGATCAATTGGAAAAAGTTTTTTGAAAAGCCAATGATGGTTTCTTTGTTGGTTATTCATTAACATCTAAATCATATAGAGTTTACATTCAACATCAAAACATTGTAGAGGAAACACCTAATGTATCCTTTGGTGAATCCTTATTTCAAACATCTATTAAAGGATCATCATGGTTGTTTGATATAGATGCATTAACAAATTCATTTAACACTGGTTATTTGATGGAAGTGATATTTCAATTTCCAAAGAGATGAACAAAGCATCAAGAGGAGTTAACTCTACATCCGCAGAAGTTATTACTGCATCTGGAGGAATGAACACAACATCTGCAGATGTTCCTTTAACATCAGCAGATATTCCATTTACTTACGAGGGTGTTTCGTTATCTTCAAAGAACAACACATCAGCAGATACTCAAACAACATCCGTAGATGTTCATGTGCCTCCTACGAAAGTTATTCTCACATCTGCTGATACACAAGAGCATGAAGATGGTTATCATTCGGCTATAGAAGATCTCTATCATCAAGAATTTGAATACTTTGTTGATTCTCCATCTCAGCTGGATCTATTTCCATCAACAAACCTAACCAACCTGGAATCATCCATACCAGTTGCAGCAATACCAACATCCAGAATTCATAAAAATCATCCAATAGACAACATCATTGGTGATCTTAATGAAAGAACCATAAGAAGCCAAGTAGGGACTACCAACATATGTCTTTTCTCTTGTTTTCTTTCACAAGTGGTTCCTCTCAACATCACTGCTGCATTAAAAGACAACAACTGGATTGAAGCTATGCAAGAAGAGCTTGAATAATTCAGAAAGCAGAAAGTTTGGAATGTTGTTGATCTTCATGAAAGCTAATATCCAATTGGCACAAGGTGGCTTTTCAAGTACAAACTTTATGGTAGAGGTATCATTGTAAGAAACAAAGCACGGTTGATAGCCCAAGCCTATACAAAAGAAAAAGGGATAGACTATGATGAAGTCTTTGCACCAGTTGCAAGGATTGAAGCTATTATAGTCTTCCTACCCTATGCTTCATATAAGAAGTTCACAGCTTATCAAATGGATGTGAAATATGTCTTCTTATATGGAAAAATTGATGAAGAAGTCTATGTTGCCCAACCACCAGACTTTGAAGATCTTGATTACCCACATAGGATATACAAGCTTGACAAAGCTTTGTATGGTCTTCATCAGACACAAGAAAGTGGTATGAAACATTATCTACTTTCTTGCTCAAGCATGGCTACAAACAGGAATAATTGATCAGACACTATTCCTCAAACATAAACATCAAGATCTCCTGCTTGTCTAAATCTTTGTTGATGATATTATTTTTGGATTAACAAACAAGAGATTCTGTGAAAGTTTTGAAAGGTTGATGAAATCTAAATTTTAGAAAACAGTTCATCAGAAACTAAGTGGCATATTCATCAATCAGGAGAAGTATGTCCACCACATCTTGAAGAAGTACAATCTTGTTGATATTTCTTCGTGCAACACACCATCTTCAACAATAGATAAGATTGTATGTGATTGTACAGGGAAGTTAGTTGATCAAGGATTATATAGATCAATGATATGATCTTTAATGTACTTAACTTCCAGTAGACCTGATATAATGTTTGTTGTGAGTGTTTGTGCTAGGTACCAATCAGATTCAAAAGAGTCACATTTGAATGCAGTGAGGATTTTCAGATACCTTAAAGGGAATCCAACCCTTAGACTTTGGTATCTCAAAGAAGGAGAATGTACCCTGTACTCATATTCTCATAGTGGCTTTGGAGGATGCAACAATAATAGAGTATCCACAACTGGTGGATGTCAATTTATAGGACCAAGGCTTGTTATTTGGTAGTGTAAAAAGCAAACAAATGTATTTGTATCACAGCTGAGGCTGAGTACATAATTACTTCAGCTGGTTGCTCTGAAGTATTATGGTTGCAAAACCAATTACTTGATTATGGTTACAATTTACTTCAAATATCAATTCATATAGATAACTCAGCTGCTATGTTTATCACTGCTAATCCAGTGCAACATAGTAAAACAAAACATACAGAAATTAGATATCATTTTCTGAGAGACTGCTCAGAAAAAGGTTTGATCAAGTTGTTCAAAGTGGATAAAAAAGATCAGCTTACTGACCTATTCACTAAAGCCTTTGATTCAGTAAGATCTAATCCCTTAATTGAATCATTAGGCATGATCAACATAAACTTGTATCATCACAATGAAAAGCATGATCTATTCCTTTATCAATATGAAAAATACAAAAACATTTACAAAACATATAAAAATACAAAAAGATTTTCTTGTTAATCAATTTTTGCTTTGTATAGCTTTTATTCATAGGGAAATGATAATACATTATGACTTTATTTACTTTCCTGATTTTAACTCATAACAAAGACTGATCAGAAGTGATTTGATATGTGAGTAGGTTTAGTTTGAGTAGAATATCAACCAATTCATGCTTAACATAATGACTAGATGATAAAATGTGGTCAATTCAATTTTGAAGAACAAGCAAGTGAGTCTTATCCTGATGTGATCAATTTACTCACCTAAACACACTATGTTCTGATATTCTATAATCTTTTTCTGTGCAAATCATATACTTTCTGTTTTGATTAAGCAAAAACCTGATGTTATGATCACCTTTGGTTTACAAAGTAAATATCTGTGAAGTTGATAATGATCATCATCATTCCTCTGGTTTGTGTCAACAAAGATCTGGGTTATTAGCACCTTTGTTCTATGTAAGTAAAGACCTGGTGACCTGATGATGATCATCTACAAGCTCTAAAATAATCCAATGTGATCAACTATATATGTACTTAAAGAGCTTATCAATAAGTCAACATTAATAAGATTTCACAGAAATCTTAAAATAGAGTTTATGCTATAAGGAACGTAGTTTTAAAGTGTAAAAAAGTGCTAAGTTGTTTTATTAATGGAGGACAAACTCTAATGTTATTTGAATGTGAAGTCCATTTTTGTCCATCTTTAATGTACATCAAAACATGATAATCAGCATGGCACATTGAACATATACTCTTGACTGAATTTAAGTGGATCAACACACTTGTAATAAACTCTAGATTTATGTCTACAAATATTCAAGAAAAATGCATCTGGAAGTTGCTTAGTGTCATAGTATGATCCCATGTTATGAATTAAATGCTTGCATATATTTTTAAGTTATGTTCAATCTTAGTTTAAATAAGATGGATAGATCAGTGCCTTTCATGCTATTCTCTACATAAACTTATGATAAATTCGTAAGTTCATGATTAATCATAAATTTAGGGGGAGTAGTATAAATCGGCATGAAAATTGAGTTTATCATAATTTAAAAGAAGAAAATTGGAACTTGAGCACTAACTTGGCTACAGGATATTTGAAGCACTTAATCAAATCAATTTCCTGCACAAATTGCCATGAAACAAGGACAACAAGGTCAAACAGCTTCTAATCTAATGTTAGAATTATACAAAATAAGTGACAAACTGTTCTTCAGCAGAAGCTACAGTGTAAATTTTGCATTTTCACAGAAGTTACAGTGTAAAATTTGCACTTCAGCTGAATTTACAGTGTGACTTAAATCAACAAGGTTAAGATTGGTAATCTGCGGATAGATTGACATTTTAACAAGTATAATATTTTTCATGGATTGGTAAAGTTAGTTTCCCATGGATGTTTAGTCATCCGTAGATGTTCTACGGAAGAATTAACATCCTACAGAAGAATTAATAACTACGGAACAATAACTAACCACGGAAGGGTAATATGGATTGAAGGTCCCACAACATTAAATAGGTTTTTAAATATTCTTAAGTGTGTACAAATGATATGCTTGACCATTGTCATTTTCATTCAATTTTTCAAAACACTTTTTAGACCTAGAAAAATGTTCTTCATACCTTAAACCCTCTCTCCGCCAACATTCAAATTACCCACACATAAAAACAAATCATATTTATTTTTGATTTCAGTTTATCACTCGAACAATATTGTCAACGTAAATCATATGATAAAAAACATAACTCAACTGATTAATTTTTCAAATATCACTGAAAACTTTTGATTTCTTATGTTTAAAATTTGAATCATCATTGCGTTCTAATCTTCTTATATATTACGCAGATGGCAAATAGATTTTCCAAGGAAAATAACATCCATGTGTTCCTCAATCATTAGACCCCATAGCTGAAGAATGCAAAGACATCTTAAAGTATTTGCGGAGGTCAAGGTTGTTCTACGTACTATCAGCTGAACCAATAACCTATCAGTCTCACATTAAGGGTTGAGGTTTGATGAAAGAACTGTCAGAAGGCTTCTTGAGTTGGGTGACGAAGAAGAAGAAACCCTGATGTCTTTGAGCATGAATATATAGAAAAGATTTTTGATCTGATAAGGTATGATAGTGACTATCAGAATGGAAAAATCAAGAAGGGGAGATTATGTAAACCCTATAGATTCCTATGCCATACTTACCTGAAGTGCATGTCTAACAGGAAGTCTGGTTTGGATAGATTCTCAAGACATATATCCTTTGGAATAACAGGCATAATTGAGGGTAAGAGATATAACTATGGTGAATACATCTTTGGATGCTTATGTGATCAAATCAGGTAACATAAAGCAGACAAAATGTACATCTACCCTCGGTTCACTCAACTAATAATCAATGATGTATTGCCAACAATAGAAAAGGAAGGTGATATCTTAGTGCAAGCACATCTGGGAAGGTCTGTATTGAGCAAGATTATTGGGAGATATGAAGGTGCTAACATGCCAATGTTTTCTCATTTCATAGAAGACAATGCAGATATCCCACTAGCACTTGTTTATGATTATCATCAACAAGAAGAAGAACAAGCTGAATCCCCTTCACCAACTGAGCAAGCATCTTACTCCCTACCACCATCTGCTACTCACCAATCATTACCACCATCTCCTACTCACCACCAACCATTATCTCCATCCCAAGCCCACTCACCATCAAGTCAACATACAGAACCAATTTCTCCTTCCCAATCACCAACTTCAATAAACACCACTGACACTGAACCTATTTCATCAGCCAGTGAATACACCCAACCCATTTCACTCTCCGCATCTAAATCATCTCCAAACTCTAAAACAACAGAACCCATTTTACCAAATGTCAATCTCCCATCTCCTCCTCAAGAACATTCACAAATCCAAATCTGACCATTCATTGAAGCAATCTTAACCTTAGCAAGCCCTGTTCCCACTGAAGTGTTTGACATTGAAGAAGATCATGATGACGTTCAAGTAGAATTAATAGAAGAAGTATGCTTAGAGGTTAAGGGGGAGAAAGACAAAGAAGTAGAATAAGATCAAACTGAGAGTGGAGATGAGTTTGTATACATTATATCCTATCATGAGGATGACTTGAAAGAAGAAGACATTGATGTTAGCAAAAGTTTTCTTGTTACTAAATATAACAATGCCATCCTCAACACAAAAAAAAAAGATTGGAGAGATTAAGAGAATTGAAGGGGTTTTAATGGAAAAGGATGAGAATCTAGCCCAACAAGAAGCTGCACTTAAAAGATTAAGAGAAGATGCAGTAACAAATAATAAAATGATTGATGCTCTGCACCAATTGGTGACAAAACTGAAAGAATCAGATGAACAAGAAAAACAAGAAAAAGGAGCAGCTTGTTGTAGAAATAAAGAAAGAAAAAACTACCATTACTGAACAAGCTGATCTTCTGAAAGCAAAAGATGAGGAGATAGATGCATTAAAGATGAAGATATCTATTATTGAATCATCTGTTCAATAAGAATCAACAATAAAAACTTCTCAAAGTTCACAACAAATGATTCTTTACAGTAGAAAAAGGAAGTACCTGGCAAGATTCAAACGGAGTCGTTGAAGTTCAAGACTCTCCTAACAAGGCAAAAATATTCTCTCTCGAGCACACTCCTTCGGTTGATAAAGACACTTTGAAGCAAATTTCCCACAATGAAGAAGAGAGTGATGCTAATAGGAAGATCTAACAAAATATAATCTCCCAAGGATAAACAAGAATCAACATCTAATAATCTGCTCTCTACAGATAATATTCTTGAATAAATGCCTCAATCATCAATGTTCATGACCCTGATGAACAATGGGTTCCCTTATGACTTGGTTGGAAATATGAACATGACTGAGATAAAGGAAGCTCTGAAAGAATTTAAGATAGCAAGGTTCATGCTACCAGTATGCAACTATGAAACCTTCATAAAATTTCAAGCTATATAAAAGATTAAACAAAACCCAGGTCACTGTGACACAGTCAAGCTCACCAAGTCCAACTTCACATGCTGGTTACAAAGCCATAACTACAAGCCACATGAGTTAAGGGGGAGATCAATGGCTGAACTCAGGAAAACTATAGAATATGTGAGAAGGTGGACTTGGAAACTAGAGTGAAATTTAGAATAGAAACACCAAACCCTGCCTATATAAAGTTAATCAAAGAGCCAAGGAATGTAATACCAGGCAACATATGGCCACTTGCTATAATAGTCAGGGAAATTACTTAGGAAAAGTCAAACCTTATCCAACTCACAAAACTCCTAGTTCTGCTGAAGAAAATAGGATAACTACAAGGAAAATTGATCCAGACTGGGATTGTGTAGTTATTAAGAGAGCTTCTAGGATGATTTGGTATTTTCCTTTTCAGTGAAACAATCATTCCACTCCCTGATGCTGACATATTTGACCTTCAAAGCTTACCTATCACTAACTACCTAATCCATCCTAGAGGAAAAGATTTCTCTGTGTGTATTGGTAAGTTTATGGCTAAGTTTAAAGATGATGTGATAAAGGAAGTTAGAAGGGAAGATAGTGAACACAAAAGAAGGAAGAAGAGTCAAAGGAGATCAAAGTCCAGCTCTTCTACTCTTGTTAATGATGATTTTTTTAGAAAAGTTGGACAATCAAACAGAAGCTCTACATCAATTAAACATATTCATGGAAATCAATATACATATCTCATCACTGAATGGGGATATGTTGAAATAACAAAAGAGCTGGTAGTTCAAAGAAATGATCCAAATAAGAAAGCTCAAAACATAAGATTTTTTGACCTAATAGAGATTAGACTGCTTCATCCAAGTTATACATCCTATTTCCATGACAAATACTTTCCAAGGCTCAATGATCAACATGCTTAAAGTGAAATATGTTTATATGTGCACATATTTCAAGTAATAGACAAGTTGCATGCCAAATCCTTCAAACAAAGGAAATTTAAGGCTGGTCAGCTACTGGGATATGATATCCCATCTGTTGCTAAATTGAGAATAATTGAGCAAGATAAGCTAGAAGTTGTTAACAACAATAGTGTGATGGCCACACTCACAACAGAAGAAGATGTACTTGGGCTCTCTTTTGACACTTTGAAGAAAATCAATAAAATAGAGATCAAGTATAAATACGATGATCAAAAGGAAGTTGTTTTATACTTCAATAAGAAGATTGTATCAAGAGTAAAGGAGCTATCAAGACTGAAAGATTGATGACAAATTGCTAAGCCTAAGGGGGAGTATTGTTAGATCTAGAGCAATAGGTCTAGATTCAATATGTATAGGCTTAGAACTTTGATAATCTTTTTGTAGTAAGCTCTTGTATATATTTATCTTTTTGTATGCAATATATGTATAGGTTAGCCCCATTATATGTGTTTATTTGTATGTGTGATTGCTGGAATAACATCATACTTGGTTAATTTGTAAAATTGACCAAGTGTAAGAACTATATATAGATGAACACAATGTTCTTTGTAGACATTCTGACAAAAACAACAAGGGATTGCACATCCAAAGATCTTCTAAGGAAGAACAAATGGTTGTGGATGTAGTCAACATAGCTCCTATGGAAGATTGAGGTCCTGCAAAAGACACAAGTCTTGTGGATAGCACAAGTCCTACGGAAGAACAAAGTCCAACAGAAGAATCAATTCCTACAGAAGACCAAAACACTTGATTGTATACCAAGTACATCAAGACAACAAGTCAAACACTAAATTGATATCATAAAGTCAACTTCTACGGACGATTTCACTTTAGTCAGAGAACGTCATATCCAGACCTTCTTTGAGTAACTTTCTTACCATGATAAGAAAGTTACTGTTACCCTAACAGTAAAATCCTGAGCCTATAAATACGAGACATAGGTGTGCACTTTTATGCACTGATTGTAACGGATTGCTACCAGTCATAACCTAACAACAAACCCTAGTAACTGCAAGACCGGTTAAGGGATGGTCAATACAATTAGTCTCACAACGAGGACAGAGTTAGAACATTTAACAGATCAAACAGGGAACCGGGGATTTGAGGTTTAGGATGCAAAGAACACAAGTAAGTAAAGAGACAGAACTTAAGGCAATATATATAAGATTTTCTTGGATGATTATATTAATCTCAAGTTCTCTTACAAGAGTTACAATGCATAAGAAATTAAGTTACAAGACATTGAGAAACTTTATACTACACCCTACAACTGGCCATACTTGGAAAGACAGTTGGAACATTGAAAGACATCAAAATCAATGTAGAGTAAAAAGGTAGATTGCCTTTTGTCTAGTGACTATGACATGCCATAGCTCATATCCTAATACATTATAGGCAATGTCTTTAATGTACAATTACAAAAGCATGGACCTTTTCACCAGGTGAGTCTTCAGAGTTGCAGCAGAATGTTGGTTAGCTTTTGTATAAGTACATCAGAGAAAAACATGTTCTTCTAAGTCTTTAGAAGAAATCATTCTACACTTCATTAGGCTTCGGAAGACTTTGTCTTTGAAGCTTCAGAAGATTTCATCTTTGGCATCGGAAGATTTGATCTTTGGCTTCGAAAGATTTTATACTTAGCATGATTTTTTCATGCAAAGTATAAAACTTCCGTAGCAGTTCTAATTAGTACTTTGGTGCATGCATGCAGGAAGCCCTTTGGTTGCTTTGGTTGCATCAGCTTTTATATAAACCTTAAAGACTCCCCCTAGGCTGATGCTACCAAAACTGAGAAGGTCGATCTTCAGATGATTATCCTCATTCGAATGATGGCCATTCCTTTCTTCATCAGTTGGTCAGGATCCCTTAGACTTCCAAAATATCTTCTCATGTCATGGAGATCATGCAATGATAGATCAAGTATGTCTTGCCAAAAGTAGATAGCTTAACCCCCTTGATCTTCGATGACATATCATCTGTCTTGATTAGTAGCAAAGGTCCATGATAGGATGGGTCTTCCAGCTGCAAGAGGCTGTACTATGGTAGAAGTTGGTTGATCAGCTTCTTTTTGCACCTCCCTAACATGTTCTGATTCATCCTGAGGTTTGGAAATGGATTCCTTTTTCTTCTTGCTTACTTTCTTTGCAGCCATCCTTTTCTTCATCTTTGGAGTGTTTAACTAAGAGGGCTAGTGTTGACTACCATGTTGTTTTGTTGTGCCTCTCTCAGTTGGGTCCTCTTCCCTCACAGGTTCAGAAGGAGAGAGAGTAGAGCCCTACTATGGACTAGAAGATGAAGTTGGTTATGAAGCAGCTGAAGGTCTAGGTTGTGTTGTCTGTGACCTTAACCTCAGGAAGAACTTGGGTTGGTGGAGAATGCAAGTCCAAAAGCTCTCCCTTTTTAATCTTCTACTTGATCACCCTAATATGCTCATCCATAATGGATAGAGACATTGGACCAAGCCTCCTTCCGGAGAATCCATACAACTTCAAGAAGCTCATCATCCTTTGTCTGTCAGTATACTTCTTTTGGCTCTTTTGGATGATGGACCTTGACTTTGCAGTTTCTTACCTTAATTTTCTCTTAGCAGCTTTTTGTTTATTTAAGAACTGTAGTTCAAGCTGCTTAAGATACTCAAATTCAATGTATTCAAAGGAGAGGGAAAGAAGTGTAGATGCCTAGTAGAGACATATGGCACTCAGGTAGTTGATCTTATTTTGTCTCTCAGCTTCTCTATTTACCTAAGGTGGTTCAATTGCCACAGTCTCTTTTTCAGGACTTTCATGAACTGGGGAGAGAGGAGGAGCATCCTTGTATAGTCTTTTTTTTCTTATTTCTTCTTTGACTATGAGGAGCAACTCTGCATCCGCTACCTCCTTTCTCTCTTTGATCAGCTCTAAGTCTGCCAGTTCATTTAACTCTTCTAAGGGATGAGAGATGAGTTCATCAATGTTGTAGTTTCTAGTTCCTATATAGTTCAATTTGGCAGCCCTTAACTCATCATTTTGAGTGTTTGGCTTGGGAGCTGACCTGATTGCAGCTTCCATGAAGCCGGAGGAACCAGCTAAATTCTCTCCCCTTAGCTTCCTCTTCCTCTCTCTCTCCTCCTCCTCAATCTCCTCAGGAGTCAGTTTCCTTTTCCCTATGTCACTCACAGGCCTTGGTGACTTAGGGTGGAGAGACCTTTGGCCTTCATTGTCGGATTCAGCAGTCAGGCTCTGGCTAGAGAGAGGTTGTGAAGCACCTTCACCAATTGGTGCCTCACTAAGGGTATAGGATGTTGGTTATGGAGTGCTTGACTCTATGATAATGCTCACAGGTTCAGTCACTGGGCCTTCAGTCAAGGATTCCCTTTTGAAGCTAATCTTAGGGTCCACCTCAACATCCAGTTGACCAATGACATTGCCTGCTTGCAATTTTCTTCTTCTATATCTTAGCTCCTCCATGATCCTGTCTTGAATTCTCTCAGACATTATGTCAGCATGCATGTTTAGACTTGGGTTGGCAAGTGGCATATTGACTAGAAAAAGACTTTCATAGTAGTTCAAGGTCTGAAAATTGAAGACCTCTTGTTGTCCTTGAACTCTATCCAATATGAGGGCTCTTCTTTCATCATCATACCTCCATCCATGTATTTCATTTGTAGCTCCAAAAGGTGGGTGTGGTATTGCCCTTGGTATACCCTCCTTAAATGAACTCTGGATAAGTGAGTCTACATCAATGTGAATTGGAGGAGGTTGCCGAGTCTGGACAATTGCAAGTGAGGTCAGTGAGTCCTTAATGTCCATACTATGAGAAGCACTCCCAAGTTCTATGACTGTAACAACTTCCTCCCCTTTTTAGTAGCATCACCCACTTACATAGGTGAGCTGGAGGTTAAGCTAATTACATCCTCAGGTTCTTTGTTCCTGGTTGAATCCGTCTGAAGATTCTCCTAACTAGTTATTCCTTGAGATCAGAAATCTCAAGGTGTTTGTGAAGTCGCTGGATCGATGAACATCCGAGCGTGTTCTTGACGGAAGGTGATAAACCAAAAGATAAACAAAAGTACGAACAATAATTGAATGATTTCATTGATAAAACATAACGATTTTAAGCTCGTTACAACTTAATAATCACAACTTTTGGCAAGGGGAGATCGAGCATGATCTCCCCTCTTATCCGGCAGCACCTAGGCCCCGGGCACAAACCCTCTCAAAACCCTTATCTCTCTACACATTGAAACTG
>BJCO01375118.1:0-12868 GCA_018326465.1 Flaveria floridana | reverse complement strand
ACTTGATCATTTCATAAAACTACTGAAAGAAGACTATCACAACTACTGAAGAATACTTCTTCAGCTGTTGTGATAACTACTGAAAAAGGATCATCACAACTACTGAAGAGTACTTCTTCAGTTGTTGTGACAACTACTGAAAACTATCTTCAGACTGTTACCTTCAGCTGTTGTCTTCAGCTGTTGTCTTCAGCTGTTGTCTTCAGCTGTTACCTTCAGCTGTTGTCTTCAGCTGTTGTCTTTAGCTGTTGTCTTCAGCTGTTGACTTAAGTTGTTGTCTTCAGCTGTTGACTTAAGTTGTTGTCTTCAGCTGTTGTTATGATCAGTAGACAGTTACAAGAGTGTTTTGGCTGCATCAGACTTCTAGGAATCCTTACACCAGAGGAAATGGATGACGACAGCGATGGATCGGATATTGTGGATTGATTTTCTTTTTATGACTTAGACTATGTAGTGTTTCTTTCTTTTGACTCCTATGTGGGAAGAGTTGTTTCCTACCCAACTGACAAACTCAAATTTTAACATTGATGAAATACTTCGTGACTCATTTGCAATTTATTTACCTTTGGTTATTATTTTTGTTATAAATGTTATAGTGGTGATGAATTTAATATTTCTTATTGTTTACTATACTTCGATGAGATAAATATGTTGGATATTACTCATTATTGTATTTTGGACGTAAAGTGAAATATGGATGCCGGTGGACGTGGACGTGGACGTGGGCGTGGACGTGGACGTGGCGCTGGAGGTCGTGGTGGTGGTGCCATAAATATGATGCTTGCAGAGTTGGCTGCCCTAATAAATGAGCATGTTCAGGCAGTAGTGGCTGCTGCCCAGCCGGGACAGCCAGCAGGTAAATGACAACGGGAAGTTAAACCGATTATTCTAGTCAACAGTATAGGATATCTGACTAATGTTTGTTATGTCAAAACAGGGCCACCATTGTGTACCTACAAGTCTTTTATAGACTGTAAACCACATATCTACAGCGGGACAGAAGGAGCTGTAGGATTGGTGCGGTGGTTCGAGAAGACTGAGTCTGTCTTTGTTAAATGCAACTACCCACCTACTGATCAGGTGAAGTATGCCACCGGGACTCTGGAAGGTGTGGCTCTTTCCTGGTGGAACGCTCAGGTCCAAATGCTGGGCCGGGCTATGGCCAATGACCTTCCTTGGGCTGAATTCAAGGAAATCATGACTGAGGAGTATTGTCCTCGTAACGAAGTGCAAAAACTGGAAATGGAGTTTTGGCAGCTCAAGATGCAAGGCTCTGAAATCGAGGCCTACACCACCCGGACCCACGAACTAGCCACTTTATGCCCTGGGATGGTGAATGAAATGCACAAAAGGGTCGAGCACTACATCTGGGGATTGGTGCCTGAAATCCAAAGCATGGTGACTGCTTCCAACCCCGCTATTATTCAGCAAGCCATCTGGTTAGCTCATAAGCTGACTGATCAAGCGGTGGAGTAGGGACGTCTACCCAAGCGGGGCGCTATGGTGAGCGTGCCCGACAACAAGAGAAAGTGGGAAGGTTCCAGCAACAAAGCCTCATCATCCAGCAGTCAACCTCAACCTCAACAACAACAGCCAATTCAGCAGCAGCAACGGAGGTTAGACAATAATTGGAGTTTCAACCAGACGACTCCAAGCAATCAAGGACCCAGTGGTTACGACGGCAAACACCCCAGGTGCAACCGGTGTAACTACCATCATGTTGGAAGGTGTGATACTTTCAAATGCCAGCGTTGTGGTAAAATTGGTCACGCAGCTAAGGACTGCCGTGGTGAACTGATGAAGATGTCATAGCAACCTCAAGAAACTCCCAAAGGTTGTTTTGAATGTGGAAAGGAAGGTCATTACAAGCGTAACTGTCCTGAACTAAGGAGAAATGGTAATGGTAACAATAACAATGGCAACAACAATAATGGCAACAACAACAACAATGGGAATGCCAATAATGGTGGCAACAACAATAATGGAGCCAAGGGAAGTGCCTTCATCATTGGCTCAGGTGAGGCCCTAAACTACCCTACGACTATTACTGGTAAATTTTCGGTTAATGGATGTTTTGCTACTATACTATTCGATACTGGAGCCAATAGAAGTTTCGTGTCCTTAAAGTTCTGCAGTCTTTTAAGTGACGTGCCCTCAGCCTTGGAATCTAAATACACTATAGAATTAGCTGACGGTAAACAAATTCATGTAACGCATATTCTTAGAGATTGCAAGATAGAACTTGCTGGTCACACATTCACCATAGATCTTATGCCTATTATGTTGGGAAGTTTTGACATAGTGATAAGCATGGATTGGCTATCCGATAAGCAAGCGGAAGTCATATGCCACAAGAAAATCATACGGATTCCTGTTGGTGAAGAAGTCCTTACGGTCAGAGGTGATAGGAGTGGTGCAGTGATAGGCATCATCTCGTACGTGAAGGCACAAAACTTATTGAGGAAAGGTCGCTTAGCCATATTGGCACTTGGCACTGATAAGCAACCGGAAGAAAGGAAGATAGAGGATATTCCCGTAGTTCGTGAGTTTCCCGAAGTATTTCCGGAAGACCTTCCTAGATTACCACCTCACCGCCAAGTGGAATTCCAGATCGAGTTGACTCCTGGCATAGCCCCGATTGCTAGGGCACCTTATCGATTGGCACCCAACGAACTACAGGTGTTATCATCATAACTTCAGGAGCTATTAGATAAGGGCTTTATCCGACCTAGCACATCACCTTGGGGAGCACCAGTTCTGTTTGTCAAGAAGAAAGATGGCACATTTCAGATGTGCATTGACTATAGGGAACTAAACAAAGTCACAATCAAGAATAGATATCCCTTGCCTCAAATAGATGACTTGTTTGATCAGCTGCAAGGGTCAAGTTATTATTCTAAGATTGACCTAAGGTCTGCGTATCATCAGCTGAGAGTTCGAGAGGAGGACATCTTGAAGACTGCTTTTCATACACGATATGGCCATTATGAATTCTTGGTTATGCCATTTGGGTTGACAAATGAACCAGTAGTATTCATGGATCTCATGAATCGTGTGTGCAAACCCTATCTTGATCAATTTGTCATTATATTTATCGATGATATATTGATCTATTCAAAGACTGAGGAGGAGCATGAGGAACATTTACGTTTAATTTTGGAACTGCTTAGGAAAGAACAACTGTACGTGAAGTTTTCTAAGTGTGATTTCTGGACACGTGAGGTGCAATTCTTGGGTCACATTGTTAATGATAAGGGGATACATGTTGACCCTGCCAAGATTGAGGCAATAAAGAATTGGGTTGTACCCAAAACGCCGAGCGAGATACGGAAATTCCTTGGATTAGCTTGATATTATTGACGATTCATCGAAGGATTCTCTAAGATTGCACAACCTCTCACAGCTTTGACTCACAAGGGAACGACATACAAATGGAGTGAGAGTCAGGAATCTGCTTTCCAGTTGCTGAAGCAGAAACTGTGGAGTGCGCTGATATTGGCATTACCGGAAGGTAATGATGATTTCCTAGTCTACTGTGACGCCTCAATTCAGGGATTGGGTTGTGTCTTCATGCAGCAAGATAAGGTGATAGCTTACGCCTCAAGACAACTAAAGGTTCACGAGAAGAACTATACTACCCATGAGTTGGAATTGGGTGTAGTGGTTTTTGCTTTGAAGATCTAGAGACATTACTTGTACGGTACCAAGTGCACTATCTACACCGACCACAAGAGGCTTCAACACATCTTTGAGCAAAAGGAACTGAACATGAGGAAAAGGCGCTGGGTAGAGTTTTTGAACGACTATGACTGTGCTATCAAGTACCATTCGGGGAAAGCAAATGTAGTTGTTGATGCGCTAAGTAGGAAAGAAACTGCTAAGCCTCAACGTGTGCAAGCTTTACAACTTACAATCAGTACCCAACTGCCTGAACAAGTTAAGAAAGCACAGATAAAAGCTTTAAAAACAATGAATATTGGGTCTGAGTCGTTAAGCGTAATGGATAAATAATTAGAGGTGAAAGTGATGGAATTCATTATTTTATGGATAGACTTTGGGTGCCTCTACATGGAAATTTGAGAGACTTGGTGATGAGTGAGGCACACAAGTCTAAGTATTCTATACATCCTGGATCTGACAAGATGTACCATGATTTGAAGGTGCACTACTGGTGGCCTAACATGAAGGCGGATATAGCTACTTATGTGAGCAAGTGTCTGACCTATTCGAAGGTGAAAGTGGAGTACTAGAAGTCGTCTGGTCTACTACAACAACCCGAGATCCCTGTGTGGAAGTGGGATCAGATATCCATGGATTTTATCACTAAGTACCTCGTACTTCTACTGGTTGTGACACAATATGGGTTATCGTAGACCGACTAACAAAGTCTGCTCATTTCCTAGCAATTAAGGAAATAGACAAGATGGAGAAATTAACCCAACTCTATCTGAAGGAGATCGTTTCGAGACATGGTGTACCGATCTCAATTATTTCTGACCATGATGCTCGTTTCACATCGCACTTCTGGCGATCACTGCAGAAATCTTTGGGTACGCGATTGGATATGAGTACTGCTTATCATCCACATACTGATGGTCAAAGTGAGCGTACTATACAGACGTTAGAGGACATGCTACGTGCTTGTGTGATTAACTTCAGGAATAATTAGGAAGTTCACCTACCATTGGTGGAATTTTCTTATAACAAAGGTTATCACACTAGCATAAAGGCAGCATCTTTCGAAGCTTTGTACGGGAGAAAATGTAGATCACCAGTTTGCTAGGCTAAAATTGGTGATAGTCAGTTAACGGGTCCCGAGTTAATACATGAGACAACTGAGAAGATTGTGCAAATAAGGAACCGTATGGCTGCAGTGCGAGACAAACAGAAGAGTTATGCTGATAAGCGACGGAAACCCTTAGAGTTCCAGATTAGCGACAAAGTTTTATTCAAGGTCTCACCATGGAAAGGTGTAGTTCGGTTTGGCAAGCGAGGAATAAATCCGAGATACGTTGGACCATTTGAGATATTGGAAAGAATAGGTCTAGTGGCCTATCGACTAGCCATACCGGATTCGCTAAGTGGAATCCATGATGTATTCCATGTTTCAAATCTGAAGAAGTGTTTGACTGGTGAAACGATGGTCATACCGCTAGAATAAGTTCAAGTGGATGAATAGTTACGCTTTATTAAAGAACCAGTCGAGGTGATGGACCGTGAGGTGAAAACACTTAAGCAAAGAAAGATACCCATAGTCAAAGTTTGTTGGAACTCGCGACGTGGACCAGAATTCATGTGGGAACGTGAAGACCAAATGAAGCTTAAGTATCCTCAACTATTCGAAAGGACGATGCCAGCCGACGAAGGTATTGATTTAAATTTCAGGACGAAATTTTTTTCAACATGGGGATGATGTGACAACTCATCCAAAACTCACTCGATTTTGATTTCTGTGTGCTAATGCAGTAGACCAGTGATGTGACAACTCATCCAAAACTTACTCGATTTCAATTTCTGTGTGCCAATGCAGTAGACCAGTGATGGAACACTCACCATGTAACGCACGGGACGAAAATTCTTTCAACATGGGGATAGTGTGACATCTGGTAATTTTCCGTTACCAAACTCCGATAGTTCCATTAAGTCTTGCATACACGTGTCGTAAGCACACACTAGTTGTCGTTTAACGTGGTGACTTAATAATAATTAATAATGTTAAACTCATGATAACTTAACTGATTATGTGATTATTAAGTTATGCTTATGTGTTTGTGTGTTTTAAATATTTATTGTAAAATTAATCGCATAATGTGGAAACGTGTGTATTACTTTGTGTATTTTGATATTTAGTAAAGATAATGCATATAATTATTGTTATTACTTTATATGCTTATTATTGTAGTTAAAACGATTTAAAAGCTTAATTTTATAAAAAATACAAATTATAAGGGCTAAAAAGGTATATATGGTTAATTTAATAAAATAAAAATTATAACCCTAATCCCTAATCACCCAATCAGCCGAACACCTTTTAAACACACACCCAAATCACGAATTCAACCCTAGAACAAGCAAATACCATCGATTTTGGTCGATTTCAAGTTTTAGAACATGTGTGAAGCATCAATTCTTGTCCATTACACGTTTAAAGGTTAGATTTTTATGGGTTTTTTCATGTATTTTGATATGGCCGAATGTGGTGGTTCGAAAATCTGGAATTGAATGTTGATTCTTTGTTGTTTGTTGATGTTATTATGTTAGTTAGATTGAATACATGCTAGTTAACATCGATTGTGTAAGAAAGTTTGGATTTTGATGCGTTGTTCATAGGTTATTAAGAATAGTAACTTTATTTTTCATGAAATATTGAATTGTTGATGAATTTGTGTTATGGATGTGTTTATGATGATGATTAGATGCTAGATTGTTGTTATGAACGTTGGGAATTCAAGAATGCGTGTTGTAGTTCATACATGACTAAAGGTAGTAACTTTTTGGGTATGAAAGTTGATGAATCACGTCAATTAGATGTTGTTGATCATGTCTAGATATTGTTATGAACTTGAATGGGTATGTAAATGGTAAATTCATGAATGTAATGTGTGTTTGATGAATTCGGGATGTACTTTCCCGAAAGGGAAACTTTATTTTTGTAGAACATTGGATATGATGAATTGGGCATGCTTGTGATGTTAGGATCATGTTTGAATGATTGTTGATGATGTTTGATGTGATAGAATGTGTTAGTTGAGTTGTATGGATGCTTGGTTGATCATGTAAGGAGTATAGGTTTTGGTGATCATATATGATGATGAATTATGGTTAGCGATTAGGAGATCATGTTTGGGATTGGATTAGACTTCACGTATGAATTGTTTTGGTTGTGATGTATATATATATATATATATATATATCTGTGTAGACCATGTTGTTTGTTAGAGATTTGAATGAGTTGTATGATAATCTAATGTGGTATGATGACCTAGGTAGAACTTAGGTTGATAATATGATCCACATGGATAATTTGTATGATACTCTTGTATGTTAAGTTGTCATACATGATTAAACTATATTTCAACTAATATGTCACCAACGGGTCAATCAGGTCAACTGGGTCATATGTGTCTTGTCCTTATAAAACCTTGAGTCCTTTGATTTTAGAGCACTTAGGGTTTCATTGTGATTTATGTACACACGTACTTATGTACTCGTGTGTTCTAGGTAACCTCTGAAGGTTTTCTTTCCACTTGTTCTTGTCAACCTAAGCTTTAAGTATTCTTTACGCACATCAGGTGAGTTCATGCCCCACTCTTTTTACATAATCTCTTTTGGAGGAGATAGCATACTGTTATTTACAAACGCTTTATCATTATGAGTTGTGTATAGTCTCAATATAGTGCTGATTAGCATTGAAAGTCTTCACACTTTCGGTTTGTTAATAATTACTTAGTGGGAAATTTTGGGTAGTACTACTGGGTCTGACGAGCGCCACCTGTGCAACTCGAGGTCAAACGGGTGCAATTTTGTCCTAATGAACATTGTCACGACCTGGTAAGTCGTGGTAGGAGGCAACAAATGTAACACAGTCAACTTCAAATGCGAAATCACTATGATTATTACTAATTGTGTATAGACTAGCTATCTATTACAAGACGCATCTTATATTTTGCAATTATTATTGGTTTATATATAAACTAAAACTCTTAAACTCACCAACCATTGTGTTAACTTGTTTAGTATGCTATTCTCAGGTTAAGGTTGCCAGTTGCCTAGGAGCATGCACATGTCAGCATTGTTAGCTTGTCTGCATTGTTTTAAATACTATTTTAGATTATGTTTATTTTAAACAGTTATGCTTGGGTTTTTGCATTATGATTAGGCGCGTATGTTTTGCGCATTTTCTTTACATGTTACATTGTTTTGGGTCTTCTGGCTATTTAAATGCTTCCGCAGTTTTTAAAGTAAACTCTAATTTGAATTTCGGTTCATGTAGAGTCATTCTAAGTAACTAATGACTGAGATCCTGGTATGTCACGCGCCTCGTGGTAAAACCCCGCACACGGATTTTGAGGGTGTGACATGTCTATCCGACCCTATGTTAGGACCGTGTACGTATGGAGTACTAATGGATTCTGCGTGAAACCAGATCAAATAGCACGGAATTCTATTTGATTGGCGATCCAATCAGTGAGAACGAATAACCCGATCGATCAAACGATGTAACAAACGTTAAGAACAGATTAGAATCGATCAGGAATGAACTATGAACTTGGATTTGCGACTTGGGATGCTCTGGACGGCTAGGGTACGAAAGTATACGAAGTATTATGAAGTGTTATGTTTTTCCATGGATTATGTGGTATTTATAGGTCATCAGTGTTCATTCGTACGACTGAACCATTAGCATGGTTCAGTCGTGCGACTGAAGCATACGATTGACTCATACGCATGACTGAAGGTTCAGTCGTGCAATTGAACCAATCTTATGTCTCAATCATACGTCTGATCTAGTCACCTGGTTCAGTCATGCGACTGGTCCATAAGCATGTTTCATTCATGCGTATGGGCCATAAGTATGGTCATTTAGCATGAATGTCCACATGACTAAGTTAAACACATTTCTAAGTTCTTATTGACTTAGAACTATGTAAAACCAACATCAAACCTATATATTTAGTTCATACATGCGAATCACATTTAATATAAAGATAACATGACATAATCAATCACATATAAACATCACAATGCATTTCATATATCATTCAGTCAATTCATTACATAGGATTACATAAGTGTAAGACATGAAAGACTTTTACATTTGAGAACGTAAACTAGGTACATCAATATGTATCAACATACTCCCCCTTGGACCTAGTTTAGCCTAATGTCTAACATTCTTCACGTGTTCTTGGAACTTCTTGTACTTCTCTTCTCTTGTAACTCCTGCATGTATCTCGAATGCAAAGCAGAGTCGTATGACGTGTTGGAACTGTAGAGCTTGTACAATGTCCTGCGTATCATAGAATAGTGGCCACTTGTAGAGAGTGTATACATCATCTGCAGACAAGTTCGTGAGCCACATAAGGTCAAACACCCGGATAGTCTCTATCTTTCCTTCCTTGTGCAAAACTACGACCACTTCACCCATTCGCCAGTCATAATACCACCACTTGAAGTGTGGAGCGAAGTCCTGAGGCATTTCCCGTAGTGGGATCTTCGACATTGTGCACGGAGGACTCCACTTCAGCATGACTATAGGCTTTCCAGTATTAGGATCAACTTCGGTCTTATTTATGAATCGTTTAGGCTCTTGAGGCCAGAAGTTGACCCATCTGGTGTGGTATTAACCCGACATCTTTCTGGGGTTGGCGTACAAAAGATCTAAACAGGCAAGCCTGTTTAACTCAAAACCGGGAAGAGTCTTCAGATCATGAGGGAATCTGAAGTACTCCATCCCCTTCTCCTTCTTCACCACATACACATCCAAGTGTTCAAAATAAGCCTAACTGATAATCTTGCCTGACACCTTCTGATGCTTCTTCACTCTGTAGAGTTTGGTATAGGCATTTGACTTTGGCGGTTCTCGTTGGGCTCTCATCTCAGCTAGACACACTGCCCACTCAGCCTTCTTAATATCAACATCAGCGTCCGTAGCTTGGGCTTTCCCTTCTTCTTTCTCTTTCTCTTTCTCCTTTGCATCAAGAGTTCCAAACGTATCACTGCCAAATGTTTTGCCCAGATCGGGATAACATTTCCCTATTGGTCAGTGTACTGAGGATACTCTTCTGCAGTGATATCCTCAATATCAATCTCATCTACATCTTGCAGCTCTTCATCACTGATGACATCAACCTCGGGAGCATCCTTGACTAGCTCATCCGGGTTGAGTCTAAACATGTCGGCCAGCTGCTCATCTGTGAGATCATGAATGATCTCTACCTCTTCGGGGGTGTAGCTCATAGATCGTCACACGATCCCTTGCAAACAAAGAATCATGGTTAGCTGAGTCTTGATATGTGAAGGGGTGCGACATCGTAGTCGCCTGTCTGTTCAGCTTCATCTGTTTGATTAAACATTCAAGACACAATCACACACACATCAGTAATCAAGGTAATTAAACATTAATAAACGTTAACTACATTAGTGTAATACATAATTCAAGTACAAAAGTTTTCAGATACAAAGACATTTAATCATTACATTTGCCTTGGTTACTTGACTCTTCAGCTTGAGGGGCTGAGGAAGAGGGTCGTTGATCTTGATTTCTCTTAGTACGCCTCTCCCTAGCCGATGGATTTGAGGCTGATGCAGATGCATCACCTTCATGCTCAGGATCATCATCGTCTCTCCCTTCCTTGTCCTTCCTACTGTCTTCAGCCTCACCTTCATCATCATCATCATCATCCGATTCATCATCGGACGAATAGTCATCATCATCATCACCGTCATCTCCGTCACCCTTTATCTTTAAGGGCTCACCCTTCGTCCCTTTAAGTCTGAGCAGAAGCTTCTTATTCTTCTTCTCAACCTCTTCTATCCTCTTCACCGAGGCCATCAGCAGCTCATTCTGTGCAGTGAGGGCACGATGAGCTCTGGCTAAGGCTCTCTCGTGAGAAGCATCTCTCTCTGTCAGCAGGGCTATTTGTTTGCCCTGTGCAGCATTTATTGCCATCAACTAGTTCATCTGGTTAGCTCGTATGTCATTAGTAGTGAGCTGTTTGAGCACCAGATGGTTGAGGCTAGCCAGATGCTCCTCTAACCCAACAGTGGGCAGAGGAGATCCCTGTGAAGGTATCGATGATGTGGAAGGGCCGGTTTAGGGTATGGTTGGTGCGGTGGTGGATGTGGTGTATGTGGGAGTAGGGATGAAGGTGAATGGTGATGGAATTGATGTGGGTTGGTAGGTGTGGTGGTGGGAATAGAGGTGGCTGTGGTGGTGGCAGTAGTGGTGGCTGTGGTGGTTGCAGTAGTGGTGGCTGTGGAGGTATGTG
Source organism: Flaveria floridana (assembly GCA_018326465.1). Lineage (NCBI taxonomy): Eukaryota > Viridiplantae > Streptophyta > Magnoliopsida > Asterales > Asteraceae > Flaveria > Flaveria floridana. The sequence continues at coordinate 1,877 of BJCO01375118.1, read as the reverse complement.
TGATGGTAGTAGGAGTGGTAGTAGTGGTGATGGGAGTGGTGGTAGTGGTGGATGTAGTAGCTGTGGTAGTGGAGGTAGTAATCAGAATGATCCTCTGTCTCTTGCCCTTCTTGTCGTGGGGCTGGGCCATTCTCTTCAGCCTCGACCCTCTAGCAATCTGGGCTCCCCCTGGGCTAGTTGGCTGGGGAGGTGTGTAAGTGGGATCTGCAGTCTCAGCACATTCAGCCCCAGCCTGGCGTCCCCCAACCACCTCTTTACCCCTTTCGGTAGCCACTACTCGGCTACCGACCATCCTCGTTAGAGGCTCCTCATCTGACTCATCCTCCTCTTCATCAACCAAGAAGTCTCGGTGGATGGCAGCCTGCTCCGATCCACCGGGAGCATAGGTACTACTGTGGGGAGGTGGTGGAGATATGGTAGACGTATCAGTGGCCCGTGATTGACTAGGGCCTGCATCTCCACCACCTTGACCATCATCATGGTCATTATCATCATCATCATCCTCTGCAGGAGCCACGATCGGCTCGACGTCGAAATCACTATCGTCATGACGCCACTTCTTACGAGCTGGCGCAACGTATCCCTCATTGGCCAGATGGCTAAAGAGTCTCCTCACCGGGGGCTTCACCTGCTTCCCCCGGTATACCTTCATCCTTCCTAAGGTGGTATCATCCATCACCTCTGAGTCATAGCATCATTCTCCTCCTTAGGCAACATAGGAAGCATCTCGTCTATAATCATCTGTAAAAATATAGGATACATGCAGAAGCCTTCCTTGCCTTTGGCCTCGATGTTATCTGTCAAGTAGGAGAAGAACATGCATGAGAAACTGAATAGGTGGTTCAGCACCAGCGAAACATATGCGTTCTGGATTTGGTCCGACAGCTCGTCGAACCCTCCATTCCTTGAGGCTATGCACTACAGGATAACATGTGCCAAGTACTTAAATTGGGGGTACATGTAGCTCTTGTTAAGCACGCCGGCAATGATGTAACCGGCGTACTTAATCCGAAGAAAGCATCCCCGTACCGTAAGGGGATGTAGCTTGGTTGGGTGGGTTCCGTCCTCACCCAAATCCAAGACGCGTCTCAAATCATCTTCCCCTATCCGAATATCCTGTCCGAAGATCGAGCTCTGGATGCAGTATGGCTCAGCAGAGCGGTCGACAGTGGCATTCTCCCAGAATGCCTGCTGGATCGATCTATAAGGTGTGCATGGAGTGGAGATGGCCCTGTAGATCCTCGATCTATGTAAAAAGGAAATAATCCCGGCGAACTCAGATGCGTTCCGGGAAGTAGCATCCAGATGAGCACAAATGTTGTGCTTGGTTCTCATAGTCCATCTCTCAGCCATGTTGCTGAAGATGAACACTTAGTGGTTAGTAATCAAATTGGAGCATAATCATAAATCTTGGAAATTTTGGCAGAGTGTCTGGGTAATGGGCGGTTTTTGAGAATTTATGCAGTGCATAAGGTTTACGACCGACTGAGTCTCCTTTTATACTGTTTTGGATTTCAGTCGTGCGACTGGACCCATGCGCATGCCTCAATCATGCGACTGGACCCATGCACACGACTCAATCATGCGACTGGGGTTCAGTCGTGCGACTGACTCAGACTCCTTCATTCAGTCATACGATTGGTTCATTCTTATGATCCAATCGCATGGTTTGCCCCATACTTATGGTCCATTCGTGTGATTAGCTCATACTCATGGTCCATTCGTGTGGTTTGCTCATACTTATGGTCCAATCATGCGACTGGTCCATACTGATGGTCCAATCATGCGATTGGTCCATACTTATGGTTCAATCGTGCGATTGGCTCATACGTATGAGTTTGAGTTCATCCATTTCCACACACTCAAATTTACCTTTT
>BJCO01375095.1:0-15639 GCA_018326465.1 Flaveria floridana | reverse complement strand
AAATCCGTCATCCATCAATCATATGTCTTGGGTTTTGAGCAGCTGAATTGCTGATGATGATGGTGGAGCATCCAATAGTATTTTATTATTATTAGTATTATTATTTATCAACTATTATCATTTTTACTTATAAAGACTTTAAATTAGCCAGTTCATCTGAGTCGAGATGTTGTGATAAAGCCTCTAAAAATCCTTTTTAAGCCATCACCTTGAGAAAATGTTGTGTTTCTTAAAATCGATGCACGATTAACATTTAGTATGATTTGTGGTTTGCATCTTATAATTAATTGGAAACTTCCCTTAATCATAGAATGACTGAACACTTCTCTCTAACTAGTATGCACCGGCTTACTTTTCTAGATATCTTTGATCATAACTACAATTGTGTTTACAACATATATTAATAAACCATTGTTTTTTAAAATCTATAAGCTTTAGTTTTGCAAAAATTATGTATAAATAATTGTTGAAAGATCTCTTAAATAGATTAAAGTTTTCAAATAAGATGTGCTCTGAAAAACTTATATTCTATACATTTGTAGTTATATTTCATCAAATTAGGTGTAACTTGCCTAAAAACAAAAATACTTGTTAAAGGCATTAGGAAAGATGCTTTTATGTTCAAATCATGCTTGAAAAACGATGATGACAACGACGGCGAAAACAAAAATAACGATGACAGGGACCACAACAACGATGGCGATGATGATAACAAACACGATAACGCAACGAAAAAGACAACCACGATAATGATAACCTTAACAACAAAGACAACCACCACGACGATAACGACGACAACGACGACGACAACAACCACAACGACTACAATGACGATGACAACAACAACAACGATGACGATAACAACGATGATGACAACAACGATGATGACCACGACGCCGCCAACAAGGACGACACCATCAACAATGATGACGACAAGGATGACAACAACGACAATGACAACAAAAAGAATGACGACGACAACTAAAATGATAAGGCTGACGATGATGACAACGACAATTCCCCTACGACAACAAAAGCAACGACGATGACCACAGCAAAAACGACGACAGAAAAAACAACCATGACGACAATGACGAAGATAACTAGCATGGTGACAATGAGAACAATAACGACAACGACAACAACGACAACGACTACAACAATATCAACATCAACTACTACAACGACAACAACGAGCGATGATAACGACGATGACAACAACAAGAATGATGACTACAACAATAACAAGGGCGAGAACATTGAAAATGATGGTGACAAGGATGACAACAACGACAACGACAACGACTACAACAATAAAAACGACAACCATGACAACGGCAACGACAAGGACGGCGATGGCGACAATGACGACAACAACAATAACATCGATGACCACAACAACGACGACGAAGAAAACAACAACAACAACGACGAACGACAAAGATAACTACCATGACAACCACAATGAGAACAATAATGTCAACAACGACAACAACGATGACGACAGCGACAACAATAACGACGAAGACAACCACAACGACGATAATAATGATAACGACGACAACAACAACGACAACAACAACAATAACAACCATAACGATAACAACGACGACGATAATATTGATGCTGATAACAATGAAGGCGACGTCGACAACAATAACAAGGACGACAATATCGACAATGATGGCGACAAGGATGACAACAACGATAATGACAACAACAATAACAACAACGACAAACACAACATTGGCAACGATAAGGACGGCGATGACGACAACGACAACGCAAACGAAGACAACAACAACGACGATGACCACAACAACAACGACGACGACGACAACACAACCATGACAACAACAACAACAACCACAATAACGAAAACGAGGACGACAACAACAACAACAACAACAGCGACAACGACGACGACAAGAACAACAACGACAAAAACGACAACAACAACAACGACGACAACTACAACAACTACAACAACTACAACAACAACAACAACAATAACAACAACACCAATGACGATCAGAACAACGACAACAACAACAACAAGAACAACCACAACTACCACCACCACAACAACAATAAGCACGACGACGACGATGACGACAACAAGAACAACAACGAAGACAATAACAACAACAACAACAACAATAATAGCAACGACAACAACAATAAAAACATCAACAACAATAACAACGATGACGATGGGGACAACATCGACGACAGCGACAACAACAACGACGACGACGACGACAACAACAACAACGCAGTAACAACAACAACGACAACAATAAAAACAACAAGAACAGTGACAATGATGGCGACGACAACAACAACAACAACAACGACAACAACAATGAAAACAATGACGACAACACCCACAAGAACGACGATAACGACAACAACAACAACAACGACGACATCGACAACAATGACGACGACAAGAACAATGACGACAACACCACCACCACCAACAACAACGACCATGACAACAACAACGACCATGACAACGACAACAAGAACAACGACAACAACAACAACCATAACCACAACCACAACCACAAAAACAACAACAACGACAACAAAAACAACCACCACCGCCATAACAACAACAACAACAACAACCACAACCACAACCATAACCACAACCACAATAACAACATCATCAACAACAACCAAAACAACAACCACTACCACCATAACAACCACAACCATAACAACAACAACCATAACAACCACAACTACCACACCATAACAACAATGATGAAGATAACAATACTGACAACAACAACAATGACAACAACAACCACCACAACAACAACGACAACGACGCCAACAACAATAACAACAACCACCACCACCACAACAATCACAACAAAAACCACAACAACAAAGATGACGACAACGACGGCGACAACAACAAAGATAACAACGACTAGAAAGACAATGAAGACGATGTTAACAATAACAATAATAACAACTACAACAACAAAAACCACCACCACAACAACCACAACCATAGCAACAACAAGAACAACGACGACAACAACAATGACGACAAGAACAATAACGACAACAACATTAACAACAACGATAACAACAACAAAAACAAAAACAACGACAACAAAAACCACCACCACAACCACAACTACAACAATAACACCAAGAATAACAATAGCAACAACAACCATAACCACGACAATAACATCAACAATAACTACAACAACCACCACCATAACAACAACAACCACCAGCACAACAACCATAACAACAACAACAACGACAACAACAACAACAACAACAACAACAACAACCCTAACAATAACGACGATAACCACAATCACAACTACAACAACCGCCACCACAATAACTACCACCACCACAACCACCACCACCACCATAACAACAACAACAAGCACAACCACAACCACAACAACAACCCAACGGCCAACCCTCGCATGAATTGCTAAGGATCCAATAAGTCCAACATTGATTCCTTCAGATGTGTCAATTGGGCAATTCAGAAATCATATGTAAGAACTATAGCATTTCATAATTAACAACAACAACAACAACAACAACAACAACAACAACAACAACAACAACAACAACAATAAAGACAACCACAACCACAACAACAACAACCACCACCACAAAAACCACAACCACAACCGCAATCAGAACAACGAAAACAACAACAACAACAATGAGGACGACGATGACGCTGATGATGGCAACAACACCAACCACTACCACAACAACAGCAACAACAATAACGATGACGACACAATAACAGCAACAACAACAACGACAATAACAACAACCACCATGATGATAACAACAACAACGATAACAACAACAACAATGATAACAACGACAACAACATCAACAACAACAACAATAATGACAAAAACAACGATGACAACAACAACAACCACAACAACAACAACCACCATCATAACAACCACAACCATAACAACAATAACAACAACAACCAAGACGACGAGGACGACGACGATGATGACGACAATGACGACGACGATGACGAGAACAACAACGACAAAGAAAACAACAACAACAACAACCACAACAACAAAAATCACCACCACAACCACAACAGCAACAACGATGACAACAACAACATCAATAACAACGATAACAACGACAACAACAACAACAACAATAACAAAAACACCGACAACAACAATAACCACCCCAACCATAACCACAACAACAACATCAATAACAATAACAACAACAATAATAACAACAATAATGAAAACAACAACCATAACAACAACCACTACCATAACAACAACAACAACAACCACACCACCACCACCACCACCACCACAACAACAACAACAACAACAACCATAACAACAACAACCATCATAACAACAACAACCACCACCATAACAACCACAACCACAACCACAACAACAATGACAACAAAAAACAACAACAACAAGGACAAGAACAACAATGACAATAACAACAATACAAGAACAACAATAACTACGATAAAAACGACAATAACAATGAAAACAACAACAATGACGACGACAATAACAACATCAGCGACAACAACAACAACGACAATGTTAACAACGACAACAACATCAACAACAACAACAATAACAAAAACGACAACGACAACAACAATAACAATAACAACCACAACCATAACGACGATGACGACGACGATGATGACGACGTTAAGAAGAACAACAATGATGAAGACGACAACAACAACAACAACAACCACCACCACAACAACAAAAACCACCACCGCAACCACAACAACAAAACCGATGACAACAACAACATCAACAACAACAATGATAACAACGACAACAACCACAACAACAACACATAAAAAACTCCAACAAAAACAACAATCACCACACCCATAACCACAACAACAGTAGCAACAATAACAACAACAACCACAACAACAACAACCACCACCGTAACAACAACAACAACAACCACCACCACCACCATAACAACAACAACAACAATAACAATAACAACAACAACAACGACAACCATAAACACAACCACAACAATAACAACAACAACCACCACTACCACAACAATAACAACCACCACCACCACAATAACTACAACCACAACCACAACCACAACCACAACAAGAACAATAGCAACAACAACAAAAACAATGATGACAAGGACAAGAAAAACGGCAACGAGGACAAGAACAACATCGAAAAGAACAACAACAACAACAACAACAACGATAACAACGACAACAATGAAAATAACAACTACAACAACAACAATGATAATAACAATAACAACAACAACAAAAACAACAACAACCAAAACAACAACCACCATTACAACAACCATAACCACAACCCTAACAACAACAACAACAACATCAACAACATTAACAACAACATCAACAACAATGACGATGATGACAACAAGAACAACAATGACGAAAATAGCAACAACGAGAACAATAACAAGAATAACAACATCAACAACAACAACAACAAAAACATGAACAACAACAATAACGACAACAACAACGACGATGACTGATGGCGATGGTGACAATGACGACGACAACAACAACAACATCGACGGAAACAACAACTACGACGACGACGATGACAACGGCAAAAACAACAACGACGACAATAATAAAAATAACAAGAACAATGACAATGATGACGATGAAAACGACAACAACAACAACATCATCATTATCAACAACAACAACAATGAGAACATGACGACAATGACCACAATGACGATAAAGACAACAACAACGACGAAAACGATGACAATAACAACAACGACGACGACAATACCATCACCACCACCAATAACAACGACCACGACAACAATAACAATAATAAGAGCAACGACAATAATAACAACCACAACCACAACCACCACAACAACAACAACAATATCAACAACAACAACAATATCAATAACAACAACAACAACAATAACAACAACCACAACCACAACCACAACAACCACAATAACAACAACAAAAACAACAACAAAAACCACCACCATAACAACAACAGTAACAACAACAGTAACAACCACAACCACAACCACAACAATAACAACAACCAAAACAACAAAAACAACCACCACCATAACAACCACAACCATAACAACAACAACAACAATAACGACCACAACAATAACAACGACGATGACGACAACAACAACATCAACAACAACGATGATGACAATAACAACAACAACGACGATGATAACAACAACGACAACAATAACAAACCAGAACAACGATATAAAAAACAATGACAACAACAACAAAAACAAAAACGACAACGACAACAACAATAACAACAACAAAAACCACGAAGACAAACACAATGACAACAACAACAATGAGGACGATGATGACGACGACGATGACAATAACACCAACAATAACAAACGCTACCACAACAACAACAACAACAACAACAACCTCGATAATAACAACAACAACGATAAGAACAATAACAACGATAACAACGATAACAATAACAACATCAATAAAATCAATAAGAATGACAAAAACAACGATGACAACAACAACAACCATAACAACAACAATAACCGCCACCACAATAACTATAACCATCACAACAACAACAGCAACAACGATGATGACGACGATGACAACAACGACAAGAACAACAATGATGATGACAACAACAACCACAACAACAAAAACCACCACCACAACAACCACAACCACCACCACCACCACCACCACAACAACAACAACATTAACAACAACAATAACAATGACAACAACAACAATAACCACAACAACAATAACAATGTAACAACAACAGCAATGATAACAACAACAACAAGAACAACAAAAACAAAAATAACAAAAACAACCACCACCACAACCATAACCACCACCACCACAACAACAACAGCAACAACAACAACAATAACATCAACCACCACTGCAACCATAACAACAACAACAACCACCACCATAACAATAACAATAGTAACATCAACCACCACCACCACCACCACAACAACAACAATAATGACGACTATGACAACCACAACCACAACAACTACAACCACCACCACCACAACAATCACCACCATAACAACTTCAACCACAACCACAACCACAACCATAATCATAATAACAACCACAACTACAAAAACAACAACAACAACGACGCAAGAACAACAACAACAACAACGATTACAATGATAACAACAGCTATAACAACAATGACGATAAGAACAACAACGACAAAAACAACCACAAAAACAATCACAACAACCCAACCACAACCGCAACAACAAAAATGGTGATGACGACAACAAGAACAACAAAGATGACAATAACAACAATGACAACAACAACAATGACAACAACAACAATGACAATAACAACAATAACAACATCAATAATAACAACAACAAAAAATAAACAACAACAATAACAACATCAACAACAACGACCGACGACGATGGTGACAACAATGACAACACAACAACAACTATGACGACAATAACAACTACGACGACGACAACAACAACGGCAACAACAACAACAATGACAACAACAAAAACAACAAGAACAATGAAAATGACGACGAAGACAACAACAACAACAACGACGATGACAAAACCAATGAGAACAATGATGACAACAACAACAATAACAACAACCACGATGACGTCGACGACGATGACAACAACGGAAACAACAACAACAAAAACAAAAATAACAAAAACAATAACAATAATGACAATGACGATGACAACAACAACAAGAATAACAACAACAATGATGACGACAACAACAATGATAACAACGATAACAACGTCAACAACAACGTCGACAACGACAACAACAAGAATAACAACAACGACGACGACAACACCACCACCACCAACAATCATGAAAAAAACAACGACAACAACAACAATGACAACAACAAAAAGAAGAACAACAACAACAACAGCCACAACACCAACCACAATAGCAACAATAACAATAAAAACAATAACAACCACCACGATAAAACCACAACAATAACAACAACAACAACAACCACAACCACAACCACAACAACAGTAACAACAACAAAGAAAACGAAGATGACGACTTCAATGACAACAACAACGAAAACAAAAACAAATACAATAACAAAAACAAAAACAAAAACAATGACAAGAACAACGATGATAATAACAACAACCTCGACGACCACAACAACAGCAACAACAACAAGAACCACCACCACAACAGCCACAACACCACCACCACTACCAGCACTAACAACAGCAACAACAACAACAACAATGACAACGACTACAACGAGGCCAACAACAACAACAACAACAACAACCACAACCACAATAACAACCACCAACATAACAACCACAACAACAACAATAACGATAACAACAACAACAATGTCGACAAGAACAACGATGATAAGAACAACAACAACAACCACAACAACAACAACCACCACCACAACAACCATAACCACAACAACAACAATAACCACAATAACAACAACCACCATGACAACAACCATAACCACAACAACAATAACAATAACAACCACGATGATAATGACGATGACGACTACAAGAACACAACAACGAAAAGAAAAACAACGACAACAACAAAAACAATTACAACAACAACAACAACAACAGAAACAACAATAACAATAATAACAACAATGACAACAATGAACACGACAAGAACATCAATAACTACAACAAAAACAACGAGAACAACGACGACGACCACAACAATGGCAACAACCACAACAACAATGATAATAAAAACAACAATGACAACGACAAAAACGATGACGATAACGACAACAACAACGACGAAAACAACAACGACAACGACAACAAGGACGATGACAATACCACCACACCAACGACAATGACAACAACAACGACAACAAGAAGAACGACAACAACTACAACAACAACAATGACAACCACAACAAGAACAACCACCACCATAAAAACAACACCATCAATGACAATGACAACAACAAGGACAAGAACAAACACGACAACAATAACCACAACAACAACAACAACGATAACAACGACAACAACAACAAAAACAACAACAACAACAACAACAACAATAAAAACAATGATGATGATAATGATGACAAGAACAACAAAGACAACAACAACAATAACAACAATAACAACATCCACAACATCCATAACAACAACCACCACCACAACAACCACCGACACAACATACACAACCACGATAACAACCACAACCACAACCACCACCACAACCACAACAACCATAACCATATTCAAAACAACAATAACAATAGCCACAACAATAACAAACGCGACGACAACAACCACAACGATAACAACGACGACAAAAACAATCACGAAGCTAAGAATCACGACGCCAACAACCACGACGACAACAAGTACGATGACAAAAAACACGATGACAACAACCATGTCGACAACAACCACGACGACAACAACCATGATGACGATAACAACCATGATGACAACAACCACGATAACAACAACAACCACAACAACCATAACCACGAAAACTACAACCACGTCAACAACAACCACGTCAACAATCCTAACCACAACAACCATAACAACAACAACCATGATGAAGACAATAATAAGAACAACAACAACAATTATAAGGAAAATATCAACAATGACGAAAACAACCATAACAATAACAACCACGACACCATCAACCACGACGACTACAACCACCAAGATAGTAAGCACGATGACAACAACCACGGCGACAACAACCATGACGAAAACAACCACGATGAAAACATCAACCACGACTACAACAACCATGACTACAACAACTATGACAACAATAACAACAATGACAACAATAACCAAGACAACAACCATGACAACAAAAACCACGACAAACAACAACCACGACAACGATCCCAACCACAACAACCACAATCACAACAATAACAACAACAACAACAACAATAACAACAACGACAACAACAACCACGACGACAACAACCATGACGACAACAACCATGATGACAAGAACCACGAATACAACAACCATGACAAAGACAACCATGACGACAACAACCACGACAACGATGCCAACCATTACAGCCATAATCATAACAACAACCACAACAACAACTACTACAATGACGACGATGGTGACGACGAAAACGATGACGATGAAAACAAAAACAAAAACAAAAACAAACACAACAATAACAAAAACAACAATAACAACAACCATCACCATAATAACCACAACCACAACGACAACAACAACACCACCATAAACACAACCACGCCGACAACAACCATGATAACAACAACCCTGATGGCAACAACCATGACGACAACAACCCCGACGGCAACAACAACTAGAACAACAACCACCAGGCCAACAACCACAAGGCCAACAACCACGAGGCCAACCCCTGTTCAAAGACTTGGTTGGATGCGCGATCTACTCCACGAGGAGCGGTACGGATGTAGATGATATCATCACGACCTCTCTTTTCTTACTACTTGGGATGCTTAACACCACTTCGCCAACTAGCATTACCTGCGCTTTCGTGTCTCTTAGTGTGGTCAACACTGGTGTTTTCCGAGCAGCGAGGCTTATACCTATTCGTATTAGTTCATCGAAAGTTCCTTACCCTTATGCATGAATTATTGAATAAGCCATCTTCCTATCAAGGTTAAGGAGTCAACTGAGCATCTCAGTGGTGGGATTGAATACCCGAATTAAATCAGAGTTCACGCCGCCCGCCTTGAACAAATAGGAGGTGTGGGCCACAGGTCGCACATAAGGTGTCGGGTCGCATGACACCAACAACCACGATGATGACAACAACCACGACGACGACAACAACTACGACGACGACAACCATGACGACGACAACCACGACGACTACAACAACCACGACAACAACAACCAAGACAACAACAACCACGATAACAACAACAACGACAACAATCACAACCACTACACAACCACAAGCAAAACAACCACAACTATAACAACCACAACCATAACAACCACAATCACCACAACCACAACCGTAAAAACAAAAACAATATCAAAAACAACAACCACCACCATCACGATAACAACCATGACGACAACAACCACAATGACAAAAACCACGACTACAATCCCAATAACAACAACAACAACAACAATAACAACAATGATAACAACAACAATAATAACAACAATGACAACAACAACAACACCAACAACAACGACAACAACAACAACAATAACAACAACGAGAACATCAACCCCAACCATAACAACCATAACAACCATAACAACAACAATAATGACAACAACCACAAGAACAACAACAATAACAACAACAACGACGACAACAACAAGAAGAACGACAACAACTACTACAACAACCTAACAACAAAAATGGCAACAACAATAGTATCAACAACCACAACAACAACCACCACCACCACAACAAGAACAATGACAACATCAACAACCACAACAACCACAACAACAAAGACAACAACAACAATAATAACAACATCAACCATAATGACAACCATGAAAATAACAAAAACTACAACAACAACAACAACAAGAATAACAATAACAACAACAACTACTACCATAACAACAACCATAACTACAACAACAATAACAACAACAACACCGACAAGATCAATAACAACAACCAAAACAACAACAACAACAACGACGATGACATCAATAATGACAAGAACAACAACAACAACAACCACAACCACCACCACGACAACAACCATAACTACAATAACAACAACAACAACAACAACCATAACAAAACAACAATAACAACAACAACAATGACAACAACAACAACAACAACAACAACAACAACAACAATGATAACAACAACAATTACAATAGCGATAACAACATCGATACAAAAACAACAACAACCATAATGACAACAACCGTGAAAAAAACAACCATGACATTTACAACCACGACGACAACAACCATGACAACGATCCCAACCAAAAAACCACAATCACAACATCAACCACGACAACAACCACAACCACAACAACCATAATCATAACAACCATAATCATAAAAACAACAAAAAAAGGCAAAAACGACAACAACAACCACCACGACGACAATAACCATGACGATAAATAACCATGACAACAACAATGACCACGACGACAACAATCACAACCACAATAACAACAACACTAACACCAACACCACCACCACCACCACCAACAACAACAACAACCATAACAATAACATCACCAATAACAACAATAACAAAAACAGCAACAAAAATGACAACAACAACAACAACAACAAAAAAAACCGGACAACAACAACCATGATGAAAACAACCATGACGACAACCGCCACCACGATAGAAACCATGACTAAACCAATCACGAGGTCACCAACCACGAAGCCAACAACCACGACGTCAACGACCATGACGTCAAAAACCACGACTCCAACAACCACGGTGACGACAACAACCACGATGACTACATCCACCATGACAACAACAACATTCTGTGACAACAATCACAAACATGACAATAACCACAACCATAACAACCACAATCACAACAACCACTAATGCAAAGAAAATAACAATAGTAACAATGACAACCCCCACCACGACAAGAACCGTAATGAAAACAACAACCATGACGACAACAACCACGAAGATTAAAACCACGACGACAACAATAGCCAAGACAACGACAACCAAGAAAACAACAACCAAGACAACAACAACCACAACAACAACAACCATGACAACAACAACCACGATAACAATCCCAACCATAACAACCACAATCACAACAAAAACCACAACAACAACATCAACGAAAACAACAACATCAACAATGGCAATAACAACCACGACGACAACAACCACGACAATTGCTCCAGCCAGTTGTTAGATGGCAACGCACGGTGGAGAAATAGTTTATGAATGATACAATTAGGGGTTGGTGGAGAAATAGTTTATGAATGATAGAATTAGGGGTTGGTGGAGAATTTTGGTGGAGAGGTGGTGGTTCTAGACGGTGTCCGATGGAGGTTCATGGTGGTCTCGTAGCGACCACTGCTGCTCTTTTTAAACCGGAACCATTTCTCCACATTACAACGTAGTGGTAAGCTATTTTATCTCCTAAATCTTTGCATAAAGATGTTAAAATGTCCAGAATGTCGCTGCATATGTAGTGTTCAAAGATTGGAGAATTAGGGCTCATGTGGAGAGCTTTGTCTTATTTTTCATGTGTTGCAATTTTATACGTCTTTTCTTGAAATAATTCTTTAAAAAGGAGCTGAGGAAGTAGTTTTTATAAGAGAACACACCATTAAAGGTATAAATTTAGTGAAAAGAAGATGATTGCTCCAACCGAACGAGTTCTAGGTGATAAAATCTACACATGCTACGCAACTGTTATCCAACTAAATTCACATCATACTGACCTTATTCTGATTTTTTGACAAGTGTGATTCGACAAGGTTACTTCTAAATTTTGTTTCATGTTTTTCCCTTCTATGATTAAAATTAATATAAGGATGTTCAAGTAGAACATGCTTTCGTTCTTATACAATGTTATCATATGAATGACATATTTGCATTGAGATAGATCTATAGAAAATCGAATTTCAAACTTGCGGAGACATAGAACAAATAACGAATGTTAACATGTCAAAACACTGATATAGGACTACAACAATACAAGGTTGGAAATGGTGAACATCAGTAACAACAATAGTGGTTAGATTACATAAATTATCATTCTTTGGTACGTTCGTTATCATTCTTTAATACTTTCTCAAATGGAAATGCAGTTGATGATTTGGATATGGCGGCTTCCACGGGTCACATGTGAGTGATCATCTTCCTTTTATATATTCTAATCGTTGATGATATATACCAAATTCGGGTAAGTTACTGTGTTACTTAATTATTAGTATAGAGTAGTATTGTAGTGTTATGCCATGTGAATGTATACTTTCATTCAGCTTCATTACGTTTGACCTGTTTGTGTTTTTACGAGTTCAGATCACTAGTATTTGAATTTGGATCTTTAATTTTGGTACATTTTGTTTCGATGTTAATGTTGTTAATCACGAATGAATATACACAAATCTAATTGACGATGAATGACTTCAAAAATCTCAATAGTATTCAAATAAGATGATCAATTACAGCGAATTAGAGAGAATTAATAAGAAACATTAAGAAGAACCCTAACTAACTTCTTAATGAACTAATCCACTAGTTTTAAGGAAAAACATGAAATGAAACATTAACCCCCCTACATTATCAAATATTGCACTATTGACTCCAAACTACATAATAGGCTATAGTTGACTTGAAGATCATAAATTAATACTCAAAAATCTCCACCTTAAGCTCAAGTAAACCTATATTCAACTTCTCTAAACAATACTCAAACTTTGGATCTGATAAGGCTTTGGTAAGCACATCTATAGCATTATCCAAAGTATCAACTTCCTGCACATCAATCTGCTTGGAGTTTACAATTTCTCTAATAAAATGTAGCTTCACATTAATGTGCTTAGATCGTTCATGGAAGACATGATGTTTTGACAGCTGCATAGCTCCTGTATTATCACACAACACCTTCACATAATCAAGTTTAACACCTAAGTCAGTAATGAATCCCTTTAACCACAAGCCGTTTATAACAGCTTCAGTGAAGGCAACAAACTCTACTTCAGTTGATGATTAGGCAACCACATGTTGTAGAACTGCTCTCCAACTAACCATGCTTCCAAACATAGTAAAAGCATATCCAGTAATTGACCCACCTCTATCCAAATCTTTTGCAAAATCTGAATCAACATACCCAATTACACTACTTTTAACAGTAGAATTTTTATCAAATATCAACCCAACATCTCTAGTCCCATTCAGGAATCTTAACACCCACTTGACTGCACCCTAGTGAGCCTTACCAGGATTAAACAAATACCTACTTATAACACTGACATCATACCCTATATTTGGTGTAGTACAAACCATAAGATACATTAAGCTCCCCACTACTTGAGCATAAGGAGTATCTGCCATATATGCTAACTCTTCATCTATATTAGGACTATCATTTGATGAAAGCTTAAAATGTTGTACCAAAAGGAGTGATCACTGCTTTGCTCATGTCCATACCATAACTAGACAAAACCTTGTTTATATAAGACCTTTGACTCAGCTTTAACACCTTATGATTTTGATCTCTGACTTCATTCCTAAAATCTTCTTAGCACTGCCCAGCTCTTTCATATCAAATTCAAGCATCAATAGATCCTTAGTTGCCTGAATCTCAGTCTTATCTTTACATGCCAACAACATATCATCTACATACAAGAGCAGTTACAAGACCTCACCATGATTACACTTCTTGAAGTAAACACAGCTATCATTGCTGCTTCTACAAAACCCATGAGTGACAACATACTCATAAAACTTCGATACCATTGTTGAGGTGATTGTTTCAATCCATATAGTGACCTCTGCAACAAACAGACCTTGT
>BJCO01375089.1:0-11903 GCA_018326465.1 Flaveria floridana | reverse complement strand
GTAGAGAACATCAACGTAGAGGGTAGGAGGAGTAGAGGTAGACCTAGGTTGACTTGAGACGAGATAATTAAGCGAGATATGATAGACATGCACCTCTCTGAGCACATGATCGAAGATAGGACCGAGTGGAGGCGTAGAATTAGAATTAAGGACTTTTAGCGGGACCGATGATAGGAAGGGTTGAAGTGATCTTGTTGCGGGCCCCTGTTTTCCTAATTCCGCCCTTATACACGATTCTTCCCGCTTATTTGATGTACGCACTTTCTAGGTATTTATGTGATTTATGTGATTTATTCATGTGTGTTGTCTGCCGTATAGTACGTTTGCGATTGTTATTTGCTTTCGTTAATGTGTCGGGGGTCTCTCCAGAAGCAGTCTCTCTATCTCTCAAGATAGAGGAAAGACTTGCCACCACCTACCCCTCCCAGACCCTGCTCTTGAGTGGGACTTACTGGGTATGTTTGTTTGTTTGTTTATTTACATGAGATTGTTGCATTTTATTTTTAAAAAGGACACCGACACACATATTTAACCTATTCCTGTTTTACACCATAGTTGATTAAAACCAACTCGTAATTGATAAGCTTGAGTCATTAACCTAGGAGTTTACCATTTTAACTTTAAAATAGCTTTTTGTTTGATCAAACCATCACCTGCTTTTAATTTACAATTACTGATACTGTTTTTTTTAATATATTGTAATTAAATAAATATTAAATTACATATATGATCTATATGATTTGCTCGTATTCAGTGGCGGAATTTGAACTATTCCGTAAGGGGGACAGTGGTGAAATTAACTTTTTTACGGGGTACGAACTCGATATTTATATAAAAAGTTACACTACCAGGCTAATAATTTACACTATCAGACTAAAATTTAACATTTTTGACGAAAAGAGTAGCCCCCCTATGATGCTCCACTAGTTGTTCATATTGTATATTTAGTCTCCTAGATTTTAAAATTTATAAAGTTAGTCTAAAATTTTTGTATAGTCATTGCATGTTTCGTATTTTAAAATTATAAAGTTAGTTCAGATTTTTATATGTGTGTTGTATTTTTGACCCCTAAAGTTAAATTTAAAAGTTAGTCTAAACTTTATGAAATATATAAAAACCGAATGAGATTAATGTTAAAGACGAAAAATGTAATGAGTACACAAAAGTTTGAACTAATTTCACCCACAAAAGTTTAAACTAATTTTGAATTATTTAATGTTTAGGGATCAAACATATAATTTGATTAAACCATAATGACCATTTATGTAATTTTCTCTTAACTAAATATCAATAAAACGTGCAAACTTAGGCATGTTAATTTAAGCATCCTTTCCATTTACATATAATGTCTTGTTATAAAATGTTGGTCGGTGCAAAACGAGGACGTCGGGTTTTGTTATGGGCTCATGGTAATAACATTAATTTATCCGAGTCATCAACTCGTTTAGTTGATTGTTTTGAGTATGTTTTCCAGAAAACAATTGAGAGATGCAAGAGGACAACACGTGATCAACAAAAAAAAACATTTACTTTTGTATTTGGCACGTAGACATTTGACTGTTATTCAGTTATTCTTTTAGGCATGTAAATTTATGACCTAGACACCTTTCATTGTTTATATGATGTGATTACTTGAGTATTATCACAAAAACAAAGACTTTAAGACCATGATAGTTGTACCTAGTATTTTCACTTTAGCAGTGTATGACAAATGTTATATACTAACGAACATTAATGCTAAAGAGTAAACTTTTAACAATTTCACAAATGTTTGGATCAAATTCATGGACTCAACTGGTAATATGATAAAACAATAAAGACCATTTGTGTAATTTTATGTTCAATGTATACTTTTTAATAAGCTTAATTTATAATTACTAGATGTCTTACCCATGTGTTTTGCGCATGGAACTCCACAAAGATCAGCTCGAATATTAAAACACAAGCACAAAAACATATTGTAACAACTATCACACTGACGTGAACACTTAACTTTCCAAATATTTCAAATTAATTTATTCCATAATTTAAACTTACCAAAGGAATTTTTGTATAAATTCATCTTCTGCGATTTTATGGTTTAATAAACCTTTCTTACATACGTTTGTTGTGGGTTTATTACATGTAGGGTATGTGTTCTTTTTACAAATATACATATATATTGTCAAGAAGAGTTTTTTCGTATAAGACGTTAGATTTAGATGATGCTAGTAATGATCCAGAGACACTATTAGAATATAAAAACATGATTTGAAGAGTTCGTACTCTAGAATTTTAAAGAAGATCTTGAATCAATAAAAAAATAGGTTCCTTCTCATAATCATTCATAAAAACACACCCTAGGTTAATCGAATGTGAGGTTTTTTCATCATATGCATAAGAATGGAGTATGGACCTTAATGAAAATAACATGATGTGAAGATGAAAGGTGTTGGTCAAACAATAAGACAAAAAAAAAAAGGAACACGACAAAATTATATAGATATATAATTAATAAAATATTTAATTTATAAAATATTAAAAATATTAAATATATTAAATAAAGGTCAAAACATTAATAAAACACAAACAAACGTCATTGCATATGTATACATACCCATAGCTCCCCACCTGCTTCCACCGCGATTGACTCGTCACCACCGTCCCCATGAATCCCACCACCG
This sequence comes from Flaveria floridana, assembly GCA_018326465.1. NCBI lineage: Eukaryota > Viridiplantae > Streptophyta > Magnoliopsida > Asterales > Asteraceae > Flaveria > Flaveria floridana. The sequence continues at coordinate 9,240 of BJCO01375089.1, read as the reverse complement.
TCGCCGGCGCCGGCGCCACCGCGACCACAACCACCGACGGCCGCCACCTCCCCCTCCTCAACCTCTCAAAGCTCCTATCACGAATGGACACCGTCCACCGTTTTCTCTCCGATTCACTCACCACCAACACCACCATCGAACACTCTCACATGGAGATCATCTCCCACGAGATCACCTCCTCCATCAAAGAAGTGATCATCAACGTCACTGCCCTCATCTCCAATTCGAAACCCCAACCCCCAAATCGCTGTTTCCCCTCACCAAGTTTGAATCTTGGTGCGAAAAACGGTCTAAAAGATGGAATCGATTTAGGGTTTCCGAAAACAGAGGCTGTGGAGCAAGAAAGTGTTGATGATTTGGATATTGTTGAGCTTGATGCTGTTGAACTGTTAGCGGAACACTTGCATTTCTGTGAGTTTTGTGGTAAGGGTTTCAAACGTGATGCGAATTTAAGAATGCATAAGAGGGCTCATGGGAATGAATTCAAGACGCTAGAGGCGTTGTCGAAACCGGAGAAATCGATGATCGAATCGGAGTCGAATGGAAGTAGGAGGAGGAGGTTTTCATGCCCTTTTGATGGTTGTATTAGAAACAAGCATCACAAGAAGTTTAGACCATTGAAATCTGTGATCTGTGTGAAGAATCACTTCAAAAGGAGTCATTGCCCTAAAATGTACTCCTGCAACATCTGCCACAAGAAGAATTTCTCAGTTCTTGCTGATTTGAAGACCCATTTGAAGCATTGTGGGGAGACAAAGTGGAAGTGTTCATGTGGGACTAGTTTCTCTAGGAAGGATAAACTGTTTGGACATTTAGCTTTGTTTGAAGGGCACATGCCCGACATGCCGGAGGCTGAGGCGGAGGTGGCGGCAGTGGCGGTGGAGGGGGAGGATGATGGAAAGGGGAAAAGGGTGGTGGTGGTGCCGCCGCCTCCAGTGGAGAATGCAGAGGGTGTGAAGGGGATGGAATGGGTTGATGATGATGACATGTTGTTTGATGGATTGGGTTCGATCCGTGATGATGATTTTCGCATCGAGGATCTCCTTGGTGCTGCTGGTTCTTTTGATTGGGATTTGTAGGGCTTTTAAGGTATATATGTAATGCTACATGAATCTTGAATTCTACTGTTAAGTTGAAATAAAGTTAGGTGCTTTATGATGCTTTTTGTTGCCTGTGTACTCTGTTAGATTGATGTATGCTAATCTGTTTTGTTATTGATCAGATTGATGTCTTCTGTCTGCTGTGGTTTGTGTTAGTTTGATCTTTTTGTTGTTTGGGTTTAATTGAAATACTGATATGATGAGCATCAGGGTGAGTTTTATACCTGTTGTTTGAATCCTTTTCTAGTTGCAGGTGAAAACGTTGGGCGTATGGCGAGATGTTAATCATATTTTGGCGTTCGTGTGCTTTCACTTCTACTCGCAGGTAAAAACTACTAAAACCCGCTCTTGATGATATAGATTTCTTGGAGACTGAATATAGTAAGATGAGTTTGAACTTTAGGTTTTTGATAGTTATACCTTAACACGAATAAGTATCTGATATGGTGATATAGATGTATAAAGAAATTAGAACCAGTTGTTTCTCATTTTTTATTTTTTTAGTTGTTATATGGTGTGAACCTCATGAACTCGTGCTAATGTTGTGATACCTTAGGCATATTTTATATCGTTGTGTAGGGAGGTTGTCTAGTCGATACTCGTGATAGGGCTTCTCTTATGGCTTGAAGTAGAAGGGTATGCCTTAAAGAGTATAGTCGAAACCATCACCAATTCTTCGACCTTTAATGTAATGGATCGGGTTGCTGATTAGGTTGTGATGTGCCTCAAGTTCTTGGGAAAAAATCTCAAGATTAGGTGATTCTCACGGCGAATGAGGTCACAAGGCATTTGACTTGTGTAGAAATTAGAATGTTAGAAATTCAGGTTTTTGATATCTAATTCCCTAAACATGAAAAACTATTTGATTTGGTGGTGTAGTGCTTTTCTATATAGCTGCATGTTTTACTACAGTTACCAGTTACAGTTGCAACTAGTTGTGATTGGGCCTCTTTTGAGCTATCTCCTTGGGCTCTGGGGTTGGGTTGGATTCTTGGAGCCCATGGTTTTGGCCCAACCCTTCCCAAAGGAAAATGGTCCTCTCCATGAGCATTTCTCTGTCTCTGCTAATTAACATATACATACTGCATACAACATATTTTTTATTTTATTTTTATATTTTCTAGCAGGTCGGAAGGTGGTTCTCGAGGCTTTTGAATACACAATATGTGTAACATGTCGATCCATCAACCCACTCAACCTATTTATAACAACCAACCCATTCGTGACCTCTGTCACACATTTACAACTTGATTACAATCCATCAATTCGTTTGACTCGTTTAGATAAATTGCTTAAATGGATCATGTTCATGTTACTTGATTATAAATGTGTTCGGATTAACATTAATGTATTTGAAGTTTGAAACATACAAATATTTGGGTGGTGTTTGGGTTCAATGATTTAACCAGCCAATCTGACTTGATTGACAGCCCAAGTTAAAACTGATGACTTGATTTTGAAATTATAGGCCCAATTATGTGTCTTGAAGCTTTTGAATGAAAACCCTAGCTTTGTATATCAGTTCAACGGAGACCGGTTTACAATTTACAATTTCTTTTGGAAGTATACGGGTTTTATATAACTGAAATTCTTGTTTTGATATGTAGTAAGCGACCTTTTGGGACTATTGGCATAAACATACCCAGATAACAAAGAATGTTAATGATACGATTGTAATGTTTCAGGATTCAGTTCAACCTAATTTGGTCTGTCCAGCAGGCATTTAAGTCCAATTTTGACCCATTCAAGGCGGTTAGCTGCTAGGAGGGCTAGTGAGTAATTGAACAGCTAATGTTTAGGGGTAACTGCAACAGTTACTTATGCTATTTATTTTTATTTAAGTCTTGTGTTCTAGCTATAGGTTTTTGTCTTGGTTATTTAGATTATTTGTGATATGTAATCGGAGAATTGTCCTTCTCGAACCGGGCCGACTATCTATCTATTTATTTTTTTGTTTTATCAGAATTCTTGAGTTCTATCATTTGTTTTCATTGCCGGGAAACGATGGCACCTTTTACCCCGAATAGTCCACCCGAGGGCAGCGGTTCTAACCTTGGTTCTGTTGCTGCCTAATTGGCAGCCATTGCTGCTCGATTACACTCTCTTTTATCTTTGAAGAATGATGTTGCAGAACTCAAGATTTTGATGTACGGAAACCACTTCTGGTACAACAATCAGAGTAGTGATTATGAATGTCACCCATGTCTTGATGATGATTTTAAGGATGACAAGGAACCTAAGGGTGAACCTTAAAGTCTAGAGACAGATTTGGTCAAGGACTGTCTAGTGACAAATCTGATCAAGGAGAACTGTCCAATGACAGATCTGATCTAGGAGGACTATATCTGTGACATTCCCATGTCCGAAGTTTTAAGAGTTATGAAAAGCTGTGATCTTGAAGTATCGGATGAGAAGCATGCAGGAGATAATCAAAGAATTAAAAACGAATATGAAGTCTTATGCAAGGACAAGGTGGAGTGGTTTAGATATAATGATCAGAATGTCAATTCTAGTTGTCTGAGTATGCCAATAAAGTTCACAGACCAATCTATAAAGGTGAAGGAACAAGCCACCACTTATGAAGTTATTATGGTGTTACTGCCCGGGAATGAAATTGTACATGCAAATTTGAGGCGTTGGGAAATCAATCTTCAATCACAATTCATTTTGGGTCATCAATGGGTCTATGAAGCGGGTCAACCTATAATTGAATGGCTTATTGCTTGACACAACAATTCCCTTCTCTCCGACTTGAGGACAAGTCGTTTCTTCCGGCTGGCAGTATTGATACGATTCTAATGGTTCAGGGCTCAGTTCAACCTAATTCGGTCTGTCCAGCCGGTATTTAAGTCCAATTTTGACCCATTCAAGGCGGTTAGCTGCTAGGAGGGCTAGTGAGTAATTGAGCAGCTAATGTTTAGGGGTAACTGCAGCAGTTACTTATGCTATTTTGGTTTATTTAAGTCTTGTGTTCTAGCTATAGGTTTTTGTCTTGGTTATTTAGATTATTTGATGTAATCGGAGAATTGCCCATCTCGAATCGGACCGACTATCTATCTACTTATCTTTTTGTTCTGTCAGAATTCTCGAGTTCTATCAGTTAAGCTTCTAGTAGATGGAGCTCAGGTTTGTGCTTGACTCTTTTGAAAGTATACGGGTTTTATATAAGTGAAATTCTTGTTTTGATATGCAATAAGTGACCCTTTTGCGACTATTGGCAGAATAATACCCAGATGACAAAGAATGTTAAGCTTCTAGTAGATGGAGCTCAGGCTTGTGCTTGACTCTTTTGAAAAAGGACTTGGTGTTAGGTCCAAACAGTTTGCTTGTAAATATCAATATCACTTCAGTCTCTTGATTCGAGTAACTTTTATTATCACATACTTATCGAGCACTTGAAGCCCTACGCAACATACCTTTCAACGTTGTGCAATGCACATGTATCCAATGACATACCTTTACAAGGTGCGTCGAGCAATGATATGATAAGCAATGAGACTTTTTGGAGGAGCCATATAAATATTTAGGGTTTTTATGAAACCGTATATATTTTATCTTTGTTAATGTTTCATATCTTGGCTTGTATAACACTTAAGGACCGTTTGATTCGCAAAATGTTTTGCGAAGAAATTGAAAATGAAATTGGAATTGGAATGAAATTTTGTTAAAACTGATAACTTGTTTGGTTTGTCAATTTGAGTCGAATTGAAATGTTAATTTTAAACATCCAATTAGATTACTGAACATTACATGGGTGAGTGAAAGTAACGTGAATCCCAATAAATGTGAGAAAACTTTCTAATTTCAATTTTATCCGTTGACCAACTAAACAAGATTTGGAATAAAATATTTTTCAATTCTTGAGAATTTAGCTAACCAAACGTTAGGTGCTATGTATTTTCTAGGTGGGATTCTAGACTTAGGAGTCAATTCTAGATATGTCCTAGGTTGCCTTTAACCAAAGGTGCAAGTGCCTTTAGGCAAAGTGGTGCCTTTAGGGTTAAATTGCGTCAATAGTTTTAGGTGTGTATTTAGCATTAGTTACTTTAAAATTAGTGTTGTTTATGATTACTTCTTTTTGCTTTTTGATAGTAATATATCTTGTTTTGATATATGTTATGATGTCATGACATTTACTATGTACGATACTAATTTTGTTGCATATTTCCGATGCCATGTGAAAGAAACAAATACATTTTACTGAGCCTAAGGTGCCTTTGAGTGCAACATCTTTATCCTTTGATGCAACCTCTCTAACCTATGATATTGAGGTAATGTTTGTCTTCCTCTCATGTTGGATCGAGTTTGAACTAAACAAAACTTTTTTGTTGATCGGCATATAATAAGTGCAAAATCTAAGTTAACTGTTTACTATCTACTTTTAATGTAAAATGACAAAGGAAGTTTTTTTAAAGTATTCATTTGATAATCTTCACTGATTACAAAAGAGAAGGATACAAATTGGCAAAACTAGCTAACATCATAATTATACAAGTGTGAGGTATTTATACTATAAAGCTAAATTATAGAACAAATCCTGATTATCTATTATAGGTTTAGGATCAATGACATGTTACAGTATTGATATACACATTATGGCATTCCACGAATGTAGAGTACTATTGGTTACAAAGACTGTACAACATAGATGGGAAATTAACAGAACAGAAGATCAACAGTTGCAGAGTTATGTTGTTACCATTACATTTCGGTACTGAAAGTCTTGTCCGATGCAACAATGAATCAACAGATCTTCATCAGCATATCCAAAAGTACTGATTCACATCAGTTCTGTGCTTAATGTTACATTTCAGCATATAGAAGATCAACACATAACTTTAAATTTATGTAGCTTTATCCTTCTTGTATCTCAAAATCTCCCCTTTTCCAAACTCTCCTGATTGAGCGGATTTCACTAGACATGCATGTTTGTATGTTTCTTTTACATATACGGAACTAGTTTTAGCAAACCCGTGTAAAACACGGGTTGAAAATATAAAAACAACATAATTCATAAATGTATAAATATCTCGTATGATTAAGTTATGAATTACTATAACAATGAAAAACAAAAAGTTACATTTATAAATTACAAATATTCAAATACTTTTTTGAATAATATAATATATAATTAACCATTTAAAATTAAAACCATTTGTGTTAAAATCACACTAATCTAAAATAAATAAATATATCAATAAATATTTTTTTCTTTTTTGTTTTTTTATAAATTGAATCTTATTTAGCTATAAAAATATGTATAGCTCAAAACAATACGATTACACAATTAAGTTCATAATATAAAAAACTAAATTTAAAACAAAATTAATTATTACTATTAATTAAGTTTCTTAAAATAAAAAACATGACTAAAATAATATATTAGTTTAGGCGGGAAAATTTTTTTGAGGAGTAATATAAGAGTGACATGTGGCATTGTAGTTACTCTTTTATTATATAGTATAGATTACTATTTATATTTATAATATAAAAATAAATATAGGTGATACAAGTTAGTTCTTTTTCTCATTAATGCATAGCATGTATGTATATATTTTTAGTTTTCATACAATAACAATTAAAAAGGATATTTATTTATTGAAAAATTGATAATAAACGGTCCCAACTTTAACCTATTGGTAACCATTGGTCCAGCTTTTTACATTCGCTGGGGACAGTCCCAACTATTTACTTTTGTGTCGTCATCGGTTCCACTATAACAGAATGTTAACTTTGTTAACTTCCTTCTGACGTGACAATCAAGCTGTCGTCTACGTGTAAATTGTTGGTCTACATGTAAAGTAGTTGGTAATCTGTTTCTTCTATCTTATGTCTTAATCTGAAACGCTAACCACTAGAAATCACAACACAAATATGCAAAACACTAACCATCGGTCGCAAATTCTCACAAGAAAGAACGAAGAACAATCTCTCGTGACCACCTGGGTTTGACGAACAACTAGATGAAGCTTCTGTGCGTGTCCATCTCCATACTGGTGGAAGATTGATAATACCCGAGTATATTTTTTTTGGGTATATAAAAATATATATTATATAAAATAGTAAAGATAAATTCAATAACAAATAAATCCCACAAAAGAATTAATATACACTCACTCATATATCCTCTTATATGATATATTTAAGAATTAATCATAAGATTAAATAATAAAATCAGGTTGGGCAGCTACTCCCATATGCACGTGGGTTACTAACGAAATCCGCATCTACTCCGATCATAACAAATCGACATGATATTTTTCTCTTATCATCTGCAACAAACTCACGTAGTATCCGGATTTTAACCTCTCAAATCATGTTACAATTGATCCATATATACTCTTCGGTCATTCATTTACCCCATGAAAACCTTGATCGCACAAGCTACATGTTTCATTCGTTACTCTCGTTCGAGCTAGCCGCCGTTGCACCACAATCACACAACTAAAAAAGCCCCGCTACTGATCAGACTTTGTCGACGTATCACCGATTGCCACCGACAAGGACCTTGAAACCATGGTTGGGAATTACACGCATTCGAATCTTCCGATTCCACTCTGATTCGCGCCACCAGGTAATTTGTCGTTGGCCTCCTTTTTGAATCATGATCTGTAGTGTTTTGTTTTGAAGCTGGTTGTTTTCTTTTCCGGCAACATATGCAGTCACCGTCATACGTTTATTGTCATCGTTGCTGCCTCATCTTTGCTCGTTATAAATCACTAATTTCGAGATCGTATCGCTTGGCAAGTGAGGTAACAAGTCTGATTACTTAATGTTGTTCATGTGTTTCCTAAATAAGTTATGTGGCCTTGATATCGTTTTGGTAACTTGCGTAATTGGAATACTTGAAACATACTAATTTTAATTCGATACTGTGACAATCGTATTTTTTTTTCTTTCTTTCATTTCATACCATTCAAAACTTTACCGACACTAGCTAATTTTCGGGACGAAAATTCTTTCAACAAAGGGATGATGTGACACCCAGCCTTTTTGAGTTAACCCCGTTACCTCAACTCTCTTTATTTGTTAACTTGGCCGTTAAAATAAATTATTTAAGCATGTGTCAAAAACTAATTAACTATATATTAAATAATACTAACAATAAGTCGGGGAAATATTTAAGGAATGAGAATCGTTAAACGGACAGTGATTTGAGAAATCACTAGTTTTTACAACTTGCAAAAAGTTACAAGAAATAACGTTTATGTTTGCTCGTAAAATTATGCGTCGTATATAGTTCATGTCCAACATGTTAACGACAAAAGTTAGTTTTATTAACTTTGGGCACAAGCTAAATATTATTAATACTTAAGGGACTTGGTAGCAATTTTGAAAACTTATATATAAAACTTTTTAACCCAAACCGTACCCACCCCTCCCCCACGTCATCTCCTTCACTTCAAAACCCTATTCAAATAAACCACCACCATAGGCCGCCATATCAACCTCCATAGCCCCCATGACCACCACCATAACGACCCCCGGTGACCACCGCTACAACCTGTAGCAACACCACTCACCACCGCCATTCACCATCCCGCACATCACCACCTTTCTCTCCGGCAATCGTAGGTTCGTGACGAGCAGACCGAATCATTAACAACAACATATTCCAGTCTCGTTTCATCTGATCATTCGTCTCACGTTGCTTACTCGGTGAGAATCCTAACCCATTAGTTTATACGTGTCTCGGTTCGTTCGATTCGTTGCGGGATAGAGGGTTGATTAAAATTGAATCTAACCGTGAGATATATGTGTTCTATGTGTATGTATTAGTTGGAATGTATATGCACCGACATATATTGTATACGGCATTTGAAGTCTTATGGTATTAATTATGATTTGTTTGGCGAACCGACTCCGATCCGATATATGACTGTCAAGTGCTAAATGTTTAGGATCTTGTGAACTATTTATAAATAACTAGCTTGCACGAGAATAGGGATGGTCTATGAAGAAATGTAGGCGTCTCCTGTACTTTTTGTAGAATTTTTAGCAATTGATAAATATGTTAAATGGGTTGAGAAACATAACCTTTGTTTCCTAGAAAACTGCTACTTGTTACAACTAGGTGTTTGGTAGTTTTAAATGTTGTGAAAGTTGCTTATATGGTGATGACTAATGCATGAATTATTTG
>BJCO01374932.1:0-14119 GCA_018326465.1 Flaveria floridana | reverse complement strand
GGTATATCTTGAGAGAGGTGTATTAAATTTTCTTTTAAAACCGAGCCAAACAAAACCGAGCCGAGCCAACTCGGTTTAAAACCAAGCCGAGTTCGAACTCTACTTTTTAGCTCGGTTGTAAATCCGAGCCGAGCCGAGCTGGCTCGATTTATAATTCGAGCCGAGTCCGAGCTAATCCTGGCTCGGCTCGGCTCGACTCATGAACAGCCCTACCCAAAGTTATCAAGGTTCAGGGGAAGGGGAACTATGATTGGAGGATATTAGATTCATGAAATGTTAAAATAATTATTGTTTTTTTATCTCTAAAGTCTTGCAAAATATTTTTAGGAAATATCATGTGTGGTAAAGATATTTTAGTTACAAGTTTTTATTAAGTTAGATATCCGTGTAACATAAATGATTGAAATAAAAAAAATATAGAATAGATTTTATATATGTATATTCTAATATAGGTTATATATAACATATCAATGAAATTATTATATACAACAAACATATTTAAGTTATAGACAATAGTATAAAGAGAGAAAAGATTTTGTTATTAATAAACATTCACCTATAAAGAAATATTTCTACTCTAATAAAAAAGTATCTTGAGATGACACGTGACAACATTACAATCATCCTTATCAAAATATTATCTAACACTATTTTAGATTTAATAAATTAAGAAAGATATTTATTTATTAATATTATTTCTAAATAAATAATTTTTTATAAAACAAATTTTTGTCTAAAGCATAAAACTTTTTTAAAAATACATGTATTTTAAACTGGTATCTTTAAAAAGTCTTTTAAAACCAAAATTAATTAAATTTGAGAGTTATAATAAGGAAATTTTTAAAATTGATATTTTGATACGGTTTGTTTTAGAATAAAATATTTATTTTTTTGGAAAAAAAATTAAAAATAAAATTTTAAAAAGTTGTTATCATTATTTTTTTATTTGTAGTCATTTCTCATACGTAATTTCAGTCATATCATATCTTAGGACATCATTTTATAATTAATAAATTTTATTATATTAATATTTTATTTATTAAACCCGTTACACGGGTTTACTAAAACTAATTATTATTAATATAGTACTAAATTAGCATTTATTAAGAATATTTTTTTGAAGTCGAGATCTTTACTAAAAATTGTAAATTTAATATGTTGATTACATGTTAACAATCCTAGGTGAAGCCTAGGTAGAGATGATATGGACGTGATAGAAAATAATCATGTGTATGATAGTTATTTATTTTATTAGTATAGATTTATTAAAATACGATCTTCTATCTTCTATCTTCTATAAGAGTAATTTTTAAGACAAGTGCCACGTATATATGCATTTTTAAGATTGTTTTTCCGGCTCTCTCTTTTATTAATATCTATACTTAATAAAATCTTTTTTTCTCATTTTATTTTGTAATCAAATCATAATGTTCTTGTTTTCTTTAAAATTTAAATCATCTTTTCTTATTCCAAGAAAAATATTTTGTTTAAAATTCTATTCTTTAATAGTCTATGATTGTTTATATGCAAAGTTTTATATGTTATTTTTGTAACAAATTTAAAAAATATATGATGACTTATATAAAATAAATACATATTAAAAAATATTTAATCAACAGTATCACATACGAGTTACTAACCTAGTTTAAATTAAACGACATGTTACAAAATGAATGTTCCAATTGAATCTGTTGGCTTTAAGACGATTTATGTAAACATTTAATTTTCTAACATACGTGTTAGAAATTATTATTTCTTTAAATCAATGTCTTCAAAATAATTTATATATGTTTAATCATCTAACATGTTTGTTAGCTTGAAACGTTTTATATTTGCCATTATTGAGAAGTTGAATCACTTGACTAGGTTTTTGTAGTATAGGATAATGTTTATTTTATGTCCATTTTATAATTAGGTGCATTCTCATACATTAACATTAAAAGATTGTGTCTTTACCGTAAGAGGATATTAAATAACGTATATTAATTAAAATAATGTATATAATGTATATTAAAAATGTATGTATGTAATCCTAGAGAACAAGAAAGCTAATTTTCTTATAACAATCATACATTCAAGGCTACTACATAAGTAATTAAAACTAATACCAAAGGGCATTTAACCATTGATATCAAGACTTGTGATGCATCTTGTTGAACGTTTTAAGTTCTTTCTAAAGTTTAGGTGTAAATTTCATGTACATGTAGAAAAAAAATATCATAATACTAAGACACCCCCTATAAATTGAGACCTTTTTATATGTCTTGTATAGAGTTGTATGATGCATATAAGGTCAACGACATTAAAAACAAGAAAAAATCAGTAATTGTCAGAGGGATACACGTCATATAAACCTATACGGACCTGTACGACCCACATAGATTTATACGACATTCATAAAAACTTTGACACCGAAGACAACGAAAAATTCAAGAGTTGTCAAATGAGTTATACATCCTATATAAAGCTATATGATCTCATACACGCCACGTATAAAACTATATAACTCGTATAAAAATTTAAGAATGTTGATTTATATTGAAAAACGTCCAACTCCGGACCAAAAATAAAAAATAATGAAAACACATTTCACAATATTCAAATATAATAATCATGAAGGAAAACAGTAAAAAGCTATTAAAAAAAAGAGTAAATTACCATTTGCATCCTTGAGGTTTAATAATTTTGACCATTTGTATCCCTACAGTTTAAAAATCTTCATATACCCCCTAACGTTTTATTTTTGTTTCCATTTGAATCCAAAACACTAACACCGTTAAATTATTCAGTTAACTCTCTTGTTAAAAGACTAAACTACCCTTCAAATTAAAACCCCTAACCCACTACCCCCTTCTTTCTCTCTGGAGTCAACAACCACCGCCACGTCCACTTCCTCCTCCTCCCGCCGTCGCCTCCACTTCCTCCTCCTCCCGTCGTCGCCTCCACCTCTCCCACCCCTCCTTCTCCTCATCGTTTCCTTTCTGCCGGCATACCACCACCGGCCCAAAACCCACCAACCGCCACCACTAGGTTCAGCGAGGCCACCTCCGTTAGAAATATGGTGGTGGTTGTGGTGGCAGTGAAAATACCATTACCATCACCACCAGCCAACCACCATCACTACCTGCAAACCATGACAACCACCATCGTCGATCACCAGCTGGTCTAATCATCAAAATCGTGCACTACCACCATCGCCTGCATCAGGTGACCACCATCACCATCACCGAATCTAATCATCAAAATCAGTCTCTATAACCATCACAAATCGGATGAGACTGTTGTGCAAGGAGGGTAGTTGTCGGCGGGGATGGGTGTAGCCGGGAGGGTGGTTGTCGGCGGGGAGATCATGATCGGAAGGTTACAATGGGGTGGTTTTTAGGGTATGAAGTCTTTAATACCGCCACACCACCACTGCCAAGACCATCCCCAACCCCTATTTTCCAAACCATCTCCATCGCCGACCACCACCAACCCTACACGCACCACCGGTGACACACCTTCAAATCGTGGCACACCACCTACCACCGGGCGCCCCAAGCACACCACCTCCAGCCCACCACCATCGACGCACCACCTCCGGCCCGCCACCGTCTGTGCTCCACCTCACTACCTGCATACCACCATCATCTTTCCGTTCACATATTAGGGCTCCGACGAAAACTACAGTGTTGTTGACTCCAGAGAGAAAGAATGGGGTAGTGGGTTAGGGGTTTTAATTTGAAGGGTTAGGGGTTTTAATTTGAAGGGTATTTTAGTTTTTTAACAAGAGAGTTAACTGGATAATTTAACGGTTTTAGTGTTTTGGATCCAAATGGTAAAAAAAATAAAACGTTAGGAGGTATATGAAGATTTTTAACTGTATGGATGCAAATGATCAAAATCACTAAAACTCAAAGATGTAAATGGTAATTTACTCCAAAAAAGCATGAAAACCCCAAGCACCATCAGAGTAACTTCTCACATCTTCGACGAATACCACCGTCACCGTTGAGATCACACACACACACACACACAAACACACACACACACAAATCCCCTCAAATTCACATACGTCTCTCACCACTTCCACCCAAATATCTCTCTCTCATCATCATCATCATCTTCATCATCTTCTTGTTCTTCATCATCGTTTTCTTCATCGTCTTCTATGTCTCTTCCATCTGTGATCGATTCAACGACCCTTAAGTGAGCTCTCATTCCACCACAATCACCAACATCACATACACACATGAGGACGATGGTGAAGACGATCAACAATAGTAGTCAAACTCCCGCGGGTCTCTCTGTGTTTCTCGTTGCTAATGCTTATCCCAAAAGGTATTCCTCCAAGATCCCCTCTGATTTAGTCCTCTTCTTGGGCCTCGGATTCATTGATTGGTAGGTTTCCTTTTGTTTCGCTCTTCTGCTGCTTCTGGTTTGATAATAATAGTGATTATAATCGTTCATGGAGTTGCTCTTTGTTTTGATTCGGTATGTGGGGATTCGTTTGTTTGGTGTTCATCGGGTTGATTAGGTTTTTCGTTCGTTGAAAAAAATTGGGGGTTAGGGTTTTTTTTAAGCAGATGGTGGTATGGAGATGATCGTGTTTGATTTGGTTAGTTTTTTTGGATTTATGATTGATGAATAATTGGTGAATAATTGGTGAATAAGTGAATAATTAGGGTTGTTTTTATTGAAATGAGGCTTGTGATGAAGAATTCGAACGCCCGATCTCAGTTAGTGGCTCTTAGGAGTGTGATTTCCTGAGATGGGAGATTCTCTTCTTGCAAGTTTTTTAATGTTAAATCATCATCATCCTTCAACTCTTTTGTCAATGGATTCAAGCGCGTCGTCTTCTCATGATGATTTGGATCTTGAGATGAGTCACCAGATCAATCCCTCCCGGCCTCCGGATATCAACTTGCCCCTGTCGGCGGACAGAAGCTCTCCGCCACAGTCGTGGAACCAAGATCAGGCTGAGGTTCTGGATGTCGGAGTTGGGCTGGTGTCTCCGTTGTATGAAACCGAAAGCTTCCTCAATCTGCCGAAAGTTGGGAGAAAATGTGCAAAAAGAGTAGATAGCATATGGGGTGCTTGGTTTTTCTTTAGTTTTTATTTTAGGCCGGTTCTAAACGAGAAGTCTAAAGCCAAGATAGTGATAGATGGTAATGGGGTGTCTGGGTTTGATAAATCAGATCTCAATATTGATGTTTTCATGGTTCAGCATGATATGGAAAACATGTACATGTGGGTGTTCAAAGAAAGACCTGAAAATGCACTTGGTAAGATGCAGCTAAGGAGTTACATGAATGGGCATTCCCGACAGGGTGAACGCCCTTTTCCTTTTAGTGTCGATAAGGGTTTTGTTCGATCTCATAGGATGCAAAGAAAGCATTACAGGGGGCTCTCAAATCCTCAATGTGTTCATGGTATTGAGGTTGTTCCAGTGCCTAATCTCACAATGCTTGAAGAAGATGATCTCAAAAGATGGACTGAACTCACCGGAAGAGGCCCGAACTTTTTAATCCCGCGAACAGCTAGTGATTTCAGTTCTTGGAGAAATCTTCCCAACACTGAATTTGAGCTCGAGAGACCACTGACGATAAAGAATAACGGGAATTCTCAATCTAAAAAGTTACTCAATGGAACAGGGTTAAATCTGTCAACTCAGCCTTCCAATCACAACCACACCAATGGGGATGCAAATGTGATGAATCTTTCACCGACTGGGAGCAAGAAGAGGAAGGACCTGTTCCCACATGGGAATGAAGATGATATCTGCTTAACGGTTAATCGCCCTCCATCAGAAAGATTACCGAATTTGGAAATGAATCCAAGCGATCCATATTGGTTAAACGAGTTCAGTGGGGTTGTGAGGAGTGCTTGTGGACCCGTGACAGCTGCAAAAACAATATATGAAGATGAACAAGGTTACTTAGTTGTTATAAGCTTGCCATTCGTCGATCTTGAAAAGGTTAAAGTTTCTTGGCGAAACACCCTTACGCATGG
Organism: Flaveria floridana; assembly: GCA_018326465.1. Taxonomy (NCBI): domain Eukaryota; kingdom Viridiplantae; phylum Streptophyta; class Magnoliopsida; order Asterales; family Asteraceae; genus Flaveria; species Flaveria floridana. The sequence continues at coordinate 8,128 of BJCO01374932.1, read as the reverse complement.
AATCATTAAAGTATCTTGTATAAGTGTATCACGCATGCCATTTATCAAAAGGCGGGACCGCACGTTTAAGCTTACAGACCCGTGTTTGGAACACTGCCCACCTGGAGAATTTGTCAGAGAAATCGCGCTTTCAACACGAATCCCTGAAGATGCCAACATAGAAGCTTATTATGATGGACCTGGAACAATGCTTGAGATTTTGGTCCCGAAGCTCAAAGAAGGGCTTGAAGAGCACGAGGTGCGTGTTTGTCTCCGTCCTCATCTTGTTGGTAATGATCTTCTGTTGACGTGAAGAGAAGGTAATCAAGGAAAGGATCTGTGATTTCTAGTTTAGTAATCTTAGTATGTATTGTATGAAATGCTATGGATTGGTTGCTAGAATAGTATCATGGTGTAGCCACAACAATTGTCGTATTATATATTTATGAAAAATAAATGTTTGATGAACCTATGTATGAAATTATGTAGCTCCAAAGTAAGTTTCTGCAGTTGATGTTGATTCAGCCATCCTTCTTAAGAACCTAGATACTTTGTATCTTTGTTGGGCCATATCAAGATTTTTTGATGTCATTCTGACTTTCCTTTTAGTGTGAATTATTGATGGTGTTGTCATGCCTTTTTCTTTCTTTGGTGGGATAATATCTCCCATATATCTTTGTCTGTAATGACGTCAACTCCATCCTGGACCGACCCGAATAGCGAACAGATCATGGACCGACCCGAGTAGTCAACAGGTCCAGGACTGACCCGAATAGTCAACAGGTTCATGATCATGTGAACCAGACAGGTTTTGGACTTTTCAACTTGTAGATGTAACCTTAAAGGTGTTGCTTGAAATACAAGCCTGTAACTTGACACTTAACTGCTATGCTTATCGTGTGGGTCAACTTTAAGTTTTGACAAGTGTCCTGACACGTATGGTCAATTTAAAAGGAGTTTTGTGAGGATGTGTTGTTGTGGGTCAACTTTAAGTTTTGACAAGTGTCCCGTATGGCCAATTTAAAAGGAGTTTTGTGAGGATGTGTTGTTAGTTATAGTTGGGATGACTGTTTGAATCATGATAGGTTGATTATGGAACTTTTTGGTGATTGTGGAAGGTGACAGAAAAAGCAAGTGCTGGAGATGGTGGTGTTGGTGTCACCATACTACCATAGAGTCTCATTATTTTGGTCAACCTTTTTGTTCTGTTGACTTCCGTTTGCTTCTTATGCTCATTGCCCTAAGAGTTAGGGAAGAATGGGGAATGTGTGCAGCCATCATCATCAACACCATCATTCAACCGCCACAGTTGTAGCACCACCCGCCGTTGAGGTGTAGCCACCAGGCCACTGAATTACTGATTTCGCCATTACAAACAAATTAATAAAAACACCAAGTAAAATACATAAAAACCTGATTGTCATACCCAGTGAAAATCTTGTGATAGTTGTGAATGTGTATGGAAACTAATAGCAACTAAAAGGTCCAAGTACTGTAACTTGCCATTTTCAATTTTTTTAATTTCTTACAAATGTCAAAATAGAACATATATAATTTGTTAAGAAATGCTAGTATTAGCTTTTAAATACACAAATAATAAACTACATTTATTATTTGCAACAAATGATAAGTTTTAAAAATAAGGGTCAGCCATTGACAATTCTCTTCATTAGCCATTGATCATACTCAAAGGCCAATATTATGAAAGCGGACCAACAATTGAATGTCTACATCACATGAATTCATAGAGGTATGCAAACCCTATCTACAAACATAATACAAAAGTGTTGTTGCAACATGGTTTCTGGTTGATAATTATCCGCGAGTCGTAATAAAATAAGTCTCGTTAGCTTGATTAGATTCACCGTTTTATGAATCATCGAAACATGATGTAGCCAAGAACCTTATATAGGACCAGTTCTTAAAGCATGATCCAAATCAGCAATCAAGTCATTAACATCTTCAATCCCCACAGAGATTCGAATAAGATCTTCAGTTAGACCTCTCGCCTCACGAACTTCTGCGGGTATAGACGCATGCGACATGAAGCACGGCATGCTTATTAGTGATTTTACACTCCCTGCAAAAAAAAATTGAAAAACATATGAAATAATATAAAAACAAATGTATTGTCTGTCAAAAGATAGAAAAAATGATTACCAAAACTGACGGTTATGCCAAAGTACTTGGTCGTTTCCACAATGTGCTTCGAAAGGGGTAACGACCCTGTTAAGAAACTCAGCACAGATCCTGCTCCTTTTGCCTGCGAGATGAAATTAGTTTTGTTACTTGTTTTTTTAGTTTATAAAAGAAACATTCCAGTTATCTCAAGTTAAGTGAACAAGTAATTTCTTTTTGCTTACTTTCCAATAAAAACAATAATTTAACTGGTACTGGTTAAGAAAAATTGTATACCACCAATAGATTGGTAAACACTAAACACCATTCGTAACATGAAAGTCACTATTGTGCTTTATAGTGGCCCACCAACAAATAGTAAACAAAGTACACTACAGTTACTGTAGTAAGTGTTCATCGTATTATGTAGAAATTGGTTGGTTTACTTTGGAAACTGTTCATCGTATTATGAAAGTATCTGTAGCTACATATCACCCAATCAACTTTTTGTGCCCCACAATTACCCTCATTATAACGTCCTCACCAATCCACTTAACCACTGTAACATTGCTCGTGTTCATGTAGATAATAAGTTAAGTCCTAAATGTGGAATATCAATTTTGTTTGGGTTCATTCTCCCTTTATTTGGTGCTTACATATTACAACATTTTTCTTATGTTAAAAGAGTAGGTGCGGATGTAAGCAAAACATATACCATTAAGCATTCACAATGGCCAAAAAACTATACATACATACATATGCGTTCATGCACACATGTAGAAGGGGTGTAGTGAAACAAAAAGTAAGTACCTGCGAGAAGTGTAATGAGCGTCCAGGATGGCTAGGAAGACCAGCATAATTAACCTTCTTTACCAAGGGATGAGATGAGAGAAATTCTGCTATCTTTTGTGCATTGTCCTAGCAACAATCACAGGGCGTTCTCAATAACAAAACTGTATTATACCTTCCTAATAATTATATGCTAGATCGACAAAATCAGCACATATTCTTTAGCACCAGTCACACTGGACCTAATACATTGAGAGTTTGGCTTAGCGCCAAAGTTCTGCTCAGTTTAGGCTGTCTACCATTTGGCTCAATTGATTATATGTTTGATGTATTTTATGCCCTGATTGTGGTTAGGTTTTGGTAGCTTTATTCGTGTGGGTCAAAAATCATATGTTGTTGCGGTTCAGTTTGGTTCAAATGGTCTTGGTATGTAACTACGTATGCTTTTAGGTTCTGATAAAAATCTTGACCATTTAAAGTTGCATTTTTACAGCTTTAATATAATATATATTAGGATAGGTATGTATGAAATATTACTTGTTGCTTCTCAACCCGTAAGGCCATTGTCTTGATTCCCCGTAAACAAATCCAACAATCAAAAGGTGCCAGCCCGGAGCCTTCTGCATTTTGTAGAAAATATAATTCTTTTGCCAGCCTGTTGTACAGAAAATTTTCCATAAGCAACATGATTCTTTTATGCATTTTGTAACATCAACACACCTACAAGCAGTTATTTTTTATCCAAAATTCCAAATGAACCAAAGGCGCTATCATAGAATATACAGACCTTTCCCCTCTTACAGCAAGCACTCCAGCCATGACATCACTGTGTCCAGCGATGAATTTTGTAGCCGAGTGCATCACAATGTCTGAAAAAAGTAACACATTCAGTAACACCACTATAGATGTAGAAACATGAAATTCCACAAAAAAAGGAACAAAAGAAAACAATAATTTAAGCACCTGCCCCAAGTTCCAAGGGTTGAGACAGTACAGGAGACATGATACTATTATCAACCAACACAAGAGCATCATTTGCATGAGCAATCTCAGCTATTTTCTGAAATAAAAAGTCATCATACTCTTATTTAACGCAAATAAAAAAGGAGATACATTCAAAGTTATATTAATTTAGAACTTACACGAATATCAGAAATTTGTATTCGGGGATTGGTTGGACTCTCCAACCACACTAGCTTAGTTTGGGGGCCAATTGCAGCAGCAACCTCATCTAAGTTAGTTGTGTCCACTCGCCTTCAAATTTGATTTTAATTAATTATAAACTTATGGTTATACAATTAGTATTTCTATTTTCAAATGTAGGTACTAACTTAACAATGACTCCTGTCCTAGGAACAACTTGTGACAGTAATCGATCAGAACCACCGTATATGTCTTCTCCAGCAACAATTTCATCACCTACAATTAAATGTAACAATATGGATAGCGTAACTATGATTGACAAATTAATCTAATAAGTGTGTAGTGTAAAAATGAAGCAGCAAAAAACGTATAACCTTACCAGCTTTAACTAAATGACTGACAGCTGCTAGAGCAGCCATTCCACTGGTAAAACAAAATGCTCGATCTGCTTTATCAAGCTTTGCCAGGAGACTAAAAATATGAAACAAGAGCAATTTTTAATTAAGATATCATAGAAGCACAATTTAACATTTGTGATGTTGTGCATATAAGAGAACAAACCCTTCAAGCACATCACGTGTAGGATTGCCGCTTCTAGTGTAGTCATAAGGGCCATTCTCAGTTGCTGAAGGCTGCAAAAGCATAAACATATAAAACCTTCTAATTATGATTCTTCTTTTTCTATCACAAGTGTCATAGTTGACAATAGCGAATAGCGGTAAATAACAACAACCCTGTTAGATTGTAATTCTTTGTATTTGTATATTTTGTAGTAGATATGTAAAGTCTAGAAAGTAGAGGGACTTATTGTGTAATATGTTAGTTCTACTAACTCTATAAATAGGTGGCTAGTTAGTGTGTAGAGGTTATCACTTCAAATATTCCTCTTAATAAAGTTCAGTACATTTTGTTAGTTAATTCTGTTAATATCAACTTTTTATTTAATTTATTTTTTTAAAAGACTAATTAGATGATTCTCTGTAAGGTGCTCTCAAAGAATTATTATGTTATTGTGTTATTATGCTAGTTTGGACGCTAATTTAATCAAGACTTATTAAGTGATTATGTGTTGATTGTAATTTATTCAACACTAACTACGAGAAAAACTTTAAATGCAGTCAGAGAGGTTATACGTGTCATATAGGGTTATACAACTTACCTATATGATGCATATGATGATATATATCCCATATAAAAATCTAGGATATTGATTTATAATTAGATGATGTTCATTTAACTAGACCCTAAATAAAATTGAGTTGAGTGGTAGTCAACATTAGTAGTTGTGAGTTATATAATCTGAGTAATACTTGTTTGGTCAGTGTACTCATAATGTGCTCAACAGATGAGTTCTATGTCAAATCAAAAGTACGATTCGTTTTGTTTAAAAAGAAAAAAAAAAGTAATCTAGAAATCTTAAATAAATTTAAATAGAAAAATCCTTTGAAAATTCCTAACAATCACCAAAAATAATGTAGTCTTAAAACAAAACATATATAATGCTAAAAACAATTTAAATAAACTTACAAAAGTTAATGAACATACAAATATTAATAAACCAACAATTAATAATAAATAAAAATGGTCGCGACCGTACCAGATGAGAAATAGCCTCGCATTTTTATTAGTTCGTTTTGTTCTCAAAACGGTTGAGCCGCCACTTGATTGCACTACTATTGATTAATAACCTTTGTTGTTGATGAACCCATGTTTAGGCATTAATTGTACGATTGGAAGCTATTAACTTACCTAGACTTTGTTTGCAGCCGAAAATCAATATTACAAAAGTTTGGAAAGGAGAACAATTTGAACATCATTAGAGTTTATGAGAACAATCTTTAGAAGTTTCAAGGGGGTCCACCCATTAGTTCCTTAAACCCATATGAATTTCCAACCATAAATCTACATATTAATTCCAAGACTAGACGTAAAAGTGGCCCAGGGGACGTCAAAGTTGCTAATATTGACACAATTGGAACTTTAAAGTCACTACGTCCTAGTTAAAAGGAGACTTCAAAATTTATTTTTAGCCAAACACTTAACAAGCGTCAAAAGAAACGAATGAATTAATTTTTCTCATTTTTAACAATATTTAACTAAAAAGAACTTTAAACCCACTACAATTGATTTAAAACAATTCTAATAAATTTAAATTTGCCTAAATAATATTTTAATTAAATAAACCACTACATATAATCTAATAAATTCTAATCAGCAATTAGCAAATTTTATTCAAACAAAACCAATATAAAAAAGGTCCAACCATAAATCTCTCACATAAAACATCAAAAAAGGCAAGCTTACAAACAACTATATACTTGAACTCAACTAAAAATAAAAAAATATATTATTCTGGTAATCAATGAAACAGCCAGCCAACCAACTAACAACGAAAGTAACTAAGGGTTATACAAGTGACCATCGCATCTGCACTTCCACCCAAGCGGTTTATAATTAGAGTACCTGGTAGACGGTGGTTGATCATAGTATTCCACCGTCGGGTCGACCCGGTTGTGACCCGGTAACGTGGGCACCTGCACCGCCATGCATGGGTGGCAGAGGTTGCACTTGTTGTGACAGCTCGGTGGCCTTGACCCCAGTCTTGTTAATTTCTCCTCATACAGTAGTAACCCCTAAAAAGAATATAATAATTAATAATAATAATAATAATTTGACAAGATGGAGTTATGTTGTAAGTGATTAATTAGTGATATAATTAATTACGTACCCTGATGTGGGTGGTGGTTGGTGATGGATGATGCAAATGCAAGAAATTGGAAGCAGAGAGAAGATAAAAGGTGATCAGTAAAAGGGAGAGAGTGAGTGCAGAATGCAGTGGTGAGTACTTCATGTCGGCGATTCAAGTGGCATTTTGTTTAAGGGTGTCACCACCACCACCAACAACACCACCACCACCACCGGCGGCGGCGGTGCCGGCGCTAGTGATCGGAAACAGTGAATGATGAATTTGGGGGTTAATTAGTAGAACAACGCAAGTAGAACACTAGCTAGGTTAGGATTGATTTCTTAACTTCTGTGTATCTGAGGTTTGTTTAATTTGTGTTTGTGTGTGTATGTATGAGAGAGAGAGAGAGAGTGTGTGTGTGTGTGTGTGAGTGTGTGTTTGTGTTGTGTGTGTGTGTGAAAGTAACGATACGTGAAGGGGAAAGTGGAAGAAGTTAGAAGATTGATGGTCCTGCTTTCTGCTCACTCGTCTTTTACTTTGTACATCTTTTTGAATGGTAAATGTACTTTCAAAGATATATGTTCTGTGCTCATCTATTTGTTTTCAGTCACCTCAACCCTCGTAGAAAAAAACTTATTACTGCGAAAATTTTCTAGCTTAACTTCGAACATTTTGTTCAAAGTTAAATTTGAACACATGACCTTTATTTATTTACATGTGACCGGATATCTTATCTTAACCAATTTGATTTTACTTTGTACATTTCACCACTATTCTTTACCATCTTTCACCTCTTGATATATTATTATTCTTCTAGTTATTATTTTTTTGAACTGGAAATATATGATATTTTTTAAAAGATAAGTGTTATTTTAAAACGGAGTAATTTATATGTTCTTTAATTAGAACTGCACCCTAAGACCTCCTAATTTTTAATTGTATTGAATATTTTATTTCAATCATTGTGGCTAAGAATCATTGGTTCATATTTTTATTATTTCTAAATTTCATTGAACTTTTTTTAATTCTATTTTATATAGTAGTAGTATTGGGGTGGGGTTGAACGTAGTGGTGGTAAAATACGTTCTCATCCTTATATACGTTTGTAGTTTGAGTATCAGGTATGGCGAGTTATCTTTGGATAACATAGAAGTTGCTCATTGGGTTGGTTTAAGAGTATAATTAATAGTGTTTATCTGTTTTTACGAGAAGGTATTAAACACAAGTTATTTTTAGAAGAAATTAAATTAAGGGAAAATGTCACATAATAGTAATCAAGTTTTAAAAGTGTTCTAATTTAGTCACTCATGCATATTTTTTTCAAATTGAACCATCAAATGATCAAATCGAGTCATCATTAAATTTTCTTATGTCAAGTAAGTAACGGTGGAGAAGACGTGATGGTCAGAATTT
>BJCO01374904.1:0-19142 GCA_018326465.1 Flaveria floridana | reverse complement strand
AGTCCCATCACCGGTCAACCAAAGATAGTCCTGAAGTGGCGCCCTCCGCACACGATGTCCAGAATTCCTTTGAGGGAGATGCCACAGGACTTTACCCCACATTTTAAGTAGTGGTACTATGACTTGCACTCTGGAGAGGCCGTCATTGTTTTGGACAGGGAAGGAACGGTGGACACAATACGGGTGTTCGACCCAATGTGGCTTATCAACTTGTCAGCTTCAGATGTCTATACCCTATACAAGTGGCCACTATTTTTTGATACCCAGGATATAGTGCAAGCACTCCAGTTACAGCATGTCATACGTCTATGCTTCGCACTCAATATCCATGCTGAGGTTTCGAAAGAGGAACGGGCTAAGAGATTCGAAGAGTTTAAGAAGGAAGTCAAAGATTAGATAGAACTAGGTCCAAGGGGGAGTTTGTTGGTACACATGTCCCTAGTTCTAGTTCTAGTGAGCTCAAATGTAATAGACTTTCATTTTGTAATGCATATGTAATGTTTGAATCAATGTAATGAAAAACTCTTCTGTGAATGTTTATTGTGTATTGAATGTTATATCTATTAATATGATTTATTGTTACTCGCTTATATGAACATGTTATATAGGTTTATAGTTGTTAGACATAGTTCTGTTTCATTAAAGGTTCAGAATATGTTTAACTAAGTATCCTAATTCAGTCGTACGACTGGACCATGCGAATGGGCCAATCACACGACTGAACCAGGTGATTGAGTCAATCGCACGATTGAGTCATAAGACTGACTCAGTCGTACAAATGAATCAATCGTATGACTCAGTCACACGACTGAGCCATTCGCTTGGCTCAGTCGTATGAATGAAAGTTGTAACCTATAAATACCACTTAAATACTGGAAAAACAAAACACTTAGATAATTCACAACCCTAGCCGTCCAAGTTCATAGATCGTTTCTGATCGTTCCTACTCCATTCTTAACGCATTCTAATCGTTAGGTTTGATCAGATTAACGTTCTCCCTGATTGGATCACCAATCAAATAGAATTCCTCGCTATTTGATTCGGTTACACGTTGAATCAGTTAGTATTCCGTCCGTACACGGTCCTAACATTTACAACTTTGGAAGTTTTGGAAACTGGCCCTTCAGAATATCTTGCTTTCACTGCAGCAAGCTTCAGTGCTTCAGAAGCATTCCTTTCTTCTGAGACCAAATTTTATTCCAAAGGAAAATTTTCACTTGTCTTCATTTTCATTTTGGAGCTTCTGAAAGTAACACAGATTTATTCAAAAGCTTTTTCTTCTTGTTCCTCTCATAAGTCTTCTTCTTTGTTATGTTGATAGTACTTTTGGTATTGTAGATGCAATCCTTAGCCAGATGAGAAGTACTGCCATATATAATGCAGTCAATTTGCTTTCTTCTGAGAGTTTTCTTATAAATGGAAGGCTGAGTTTGATCACTTTCCATCTCCATCCCCATCTTTGCACATGTTATGGCAGGCCTCTTAAGGTGAAGCTTTCCTTTGGAGGTGGATGGTTCATGCTGTGTACCAGTGTTACATAGCTAATCAGCCTTCATTCCTTCATAGGGTTGAGTTGAACATGTACTTGAACTCTTGGTACTAGAGTTCAAAGTTGTGTCCACAGCCTTTACCACTTCAAAACCTACAGAGATAAAAACTTGTTTTTGCTCAGAGTTAAAGGTGGCCTTGATCTCCTGAGCTCTCTTTGATCTCCTTTCTGCTTCTCGGATCAAGTTCTTCCTCTTTGACTTAGTCATCCCTGGCTTCTTCCTCTCCTCAGGAGTGTAGTGACCCTTGTTAGGATGATCTTATTTACTCTTTCCAGATCCATCCTTCACTACCTCCTCTTCATCCTCTTCATCACTAGGATCTATGGATGATAGCTCATCTTGACTAGTTCCATACCTTGGAGATCTTACAGACAGTAGAGTGTGTGCAGGAGCTATCTCAATAGATCCCAGTCCCTTTTTGTTTTGATAATACACTTTGGAATGCAGGGATGAGGATATGATGTTCTTGAATGTCTCTTCTTCAAGAACATGCTTCTCTACCTTGGCTTTGCTGACACTAGCTCAGCCTGGCTAGTTAACTTAGTGATACACTTTGGTATGCTCATGTTTAAGAGTTGAAATGGTTTTCTTTAAGTGTTCTATTTGTAACTTATACTCATTTTCAACTCTTTTGAAATCAGATTTTAATATATTCAAAGACTCAAGATAAGATCTCATCTCTAAGTTACAGGACCTGTATCTATTTACTTTAGCAATGCATTCTGGGGTACAAAGATGTTCCAATATCTTGGCTTCATCCAGATCTATCATCAGTGCTTGGTTTGGAGACACATCTTCTACCTGAAAACTCCAATCAAAGTCTCCTTCTTCAACAGCAACTGAAGCTTGCTGCTTGGGCTTCTTAGTGCGTGGAGCTCCCTCGGTGTAGTTTGGCATGGTTTGTGCTTGGCCACCATTTGTCCTAGGTGCCTTGCACTCCCTAGCAAAGTGTCCCATTTGGTTATAGTTGTAACACTTTACTTGACTTTTATCCAACCCAAACTTTCCACTAGATACATTCCTATGAAACTTTCTCCGTGTCCTCTTGTAGAACTTCTTGGCTCTGTGAGTGAGAAGAGCCATTTGTTGAACTGTCTCCTTGTACTCCGGGTTATCTAGATGGATATAGTCCAAGTCTTCAAGGGTGAAGAGAACGTTGCCTGTGCTTTCATCATGTGACACAAAGGCATGTGATGAGCTTGTCTCTTGGAATGGGCTTCCTTGGATGTAGCTCTCCCTTGGTGTCTCAGGGAAGGTGATGAAAGGGCCCTTGGGTGAGTTTTCAGGGTAAGAGATAAAATGGTGTTATGGTTGCTAGAGTTGTTAGATCGATTTTGCATGTTCATCTCCATCCGATAACCACTAAGTATGCCATACAACTAAATAAGAGTGAAGGTCTTAAGATTTTCAATTCTCTTAATGACCACATAATAGTGTGTCCATTATCTAGGAAGAGAGGACATGAATATTCTCATAACATCCCTGTTCTCCAGTTTCACTCGAACATCCATCAGAGTATCCACAATCTCAACATACCTGAAGTATTTTTGAGTCATGGTTTCACCAGCTTTGAAGGTGAAGTTCTCAAACTGCTGCTTCAGAAGATCCTTCTTATTTTCTTTTGCATCAGAAGAACCTTCATACATTAGCTTCAGTGCATCCCAAAGCTGCTTGACAGTTTTGCACTTCTTGAAGCCTCTGTAGATGGTATTTGGAAGAGTAGTTTGGAGGGCAGACATGGCTTTATGATCTATATCTATTCTTCTTCTATCTTCTTTAGAATAGTCAACCACCTCCTTTCAAATCATGCCACCTCCAGTAGTAGCTGAAGAGGTGTATGGAATGTAAGGTCCTTTAGTGACAGACTCCCACATCCTGCTTTCTTGTGACTTGATGAAACCTTCCATTCTTAGGCACCAAGTATCAAAATCATCAAGAAGGATCAGCGGGTACTTTACCATGGTATCGGTTTCTATCAGACTTTGATGCTGCCATTTGAGATTATAAGTGTTGTGTGAGAACTGAGGAGATTTAAGATGGTGAGATCTTACAATCAAGAGCCTGGAATGCTCTGATACAAATCGTAGGACCGGTTAAGGGATGGCCAATACATCAGTCTCACAATGAGGAGAATGTTAGAACACTTAACAGTTCCAATAGGGAACCAGGTTTAAGAACAAGATGCAAAGAACACAAGTAAGTAAAGAGACAGAACTTAAGAACAATATATATAAGGTTTTCGAGGATGATGTATATTAACCTTAAGTTCTCTTACAAGAGTTACAATGCATGAAGATAAGTTACAAGACATTGAGATACTTTATACTACTTCTTATAATCGGCTACACTTGGAAAGCCAGTTGGAACGTTGAAAGACAACAAAATCAATGTAGAGTCAAAAGGCATATTGCCTTTTGACTAGTGACTATGACATGCCATAGATCACATCCTAATATAATACAAAAAGGATAAAAGTACATAAAGTAGAAAGTTACAGACAAAGACCTCAATGTACAGTTGCAAAAGCATGGACCTTTTCACCAACTCATGCAAGTTGGTGAGTCTTCAGAGTTGCAGTGGAAAGTTGGTCAGCTTTATTAAAAAGTACATAAGAGAAAGCTTGTTGATCTTTGTCTTTGGAAGAAATCAATTTTCACTTCATTTGGCTTCGGAAGACTTTGTCTTTGAAGCTTCGGAAGACTTCATCTTTGGATTCAGAAGATTTGGTCTTTTGGCTTCGGAAGCTTTTATACTTAGAGTTATTCTTGTGCAGAGTATAAAGCTTTCACAGGAACTTTTAGCTTTGGAAGATTTTATACTTAGCATAATTCTCATACAAAGTAAAAAACTTTCATAGCAGTTCTACTTGGTACATGGTGCATGCATGCAGGACGCCATTTGGTCGCTTTGGTTGCATCAGCCTCTATATAAACCTTACATTAAGAATAGGGACATTATGAGTAAGTTCATGTTCTCTCTTCCTAAACAAATGGACTCACTACTGTGTGGCCATTAAGAGAGCTAAAACCTCTACACCCTTACTATCACAGAGCTGTATGGTATCCTTAGTGGTTACCAGATGGAGATGAATGCAGAATCCATCAGGCAGCTCTTCTAGAAATCAATAGAGGTTAGCCCTCCATGAGGTTAAAATGGATAGTATATAACCACAATATCATATTATTAGCAGTAGTTGATCGACAACTGTTCGATAGAATGCTGATCGGTAGTTTATGCTAACTGGCAGTCATTCAGCATATGCTTATCGGCAGACAGTTCAACACTTGGTAGAATTTGGCAGATAGAGGCCAAGGCTGAATTTCTATGTTTTTGATAGCTTCATCCTCTTCGTAGATCAACAATACTCCTTTACTTCAACTTTTCCAGCACTAGCATAAGTCAGACAACAAGTGTTGGTTGAGGAATTGTAGCTCCAATGTGTAATTGGGTCATGAATGCTCAAAGGAGTTACATGCAGAATGTCTTCTTCTTTGTATCCTCTTTGTTCAACCTTGTTTTCAAACTTAATCCTCAGAATGGGAGCCATGGATTTGTACTTGTTTGGTATACCTTCATACTCTGAGATTAAAATAAAAACATCTTCTTTAAGTCTTCAAGGTTGAGATTCAAAACTTCCAGCTCAGTTAGAAATAAAGACTTTGATTATTCTTTCTTTGAATAAATAAATCTCTCAGCTTTTAAGTCATACCCTATTTGATAATAGTTGTATCATTACCATCTGAGTCCTTTTCTTCTTTAGAATCTGAGAGTTCTTCCTCTTGCTCTAGATGATCTAAGCCATATTTTACTCTTCCAACATTAGTGGTGATGATCACTTCATCTGCTGAATTATCATACTAGATTTGGGATGGAGATTTAGCTATTTCAGGATCTTGTTGGACATACTAGATTTGGGATGGAGATTTAGCTATTTTAGGATCTTGTTGGACTATTGGGGAACCAAGCTCAATATTTTGACTAGGTTGAGAAATAGTAGGAGATGACTGTGGTCTTAGCACCTTTAGACTCTTGCTTTTTCTTTCTTTATTTTAAAGCCTACCTTGATATTTCTAGATAAGATATGTAAATCCTTATCAGCACCTTTCCCACTTCCCTTGGATCAGATCCATTGTTGGGATTCCTTAGTCTCAATTTGATTAAGTCGGCTATCTTAAACCTGTTGAAGCACACTAGTTGGTTTCTTAAGTAAGCTACTTGTCGAGCTGCTAATTTGGTTATGAAGTAGGTATATTTCTTTTGATCGTATTCCCACTCCACTATTAGATCATAAATTGATAATGGAGTTTCTTGGATCTCTTCACTAGCATTAGCTTTGACTAAAGAAAGTACTTCTCGCAGCAACACTTTGGACTTCCCATTCTTACATCCAAAGATGCCAAAGTACTCGCAATTTGCTCTAGAATGTCCAAGGGGCAGAACAAGTACCTCATTTTCATGGTCATATTACATGATCTCTCAATTTGCACTCTTGACAATAAATTTCTTCATCTGAGAAATGTACCCAACAGCCAAAACCTTGGTTCCTTTGATTATCTTCTCCTCCACTTCTGAGTCAACAACCATTGTCTTTACAACTCTATAGGTGTTATCTTCTTCTTTACAAAGATTGAGTAGATTAGCTGATTTTCATCAAAAGTTGTTGATTTAGAGTCAGGAGATGTTAGAGGCTCAGTCATCAGATGGGAAGACCTTTAAGCAGTTTTCTTTGTTCCAGTCTGCTATCTTTCACATTGCTCCCGAGCTTCTTCAAATTTTGGGAGGTCTCCAGCTTTTTTTTTATTCCTCTGATTTAGATCAAGAGTTAACATACTCATTGGTCCTATTTGTTTACTATAGAAACCATACTATTTGAGGAACATCTTATTTGTTTCTTAAACCTAAACTCTTGTTGACCCTTTTCTGCTTACTTCCTCTCTGATTCAACCATTTTTCTTCAAGCCAACTCAGCTGTTTTCTCCATCTTAGCATGAGTTGTAGCTATCCATTTTCATTTCATCTTAGAAATGCTCTATTCCATAGCCTCATTAAAATTGAATCCTTTTAACTCAAGTTGAGCTACTTGGAGACATTTTTTTAATCTTTCTTCTCTCTCTTCTGAGTGGATGCCGTTGGTTTGGATTCGGTAATTGTGTTTATATGAGCTTTTTGAGTGGTTGCTCTTTGATTGTTATCGGTAGTTGGCCTAGATAACTTACATGGGACCCTTTTTACAACTTTAGCCTTTTGTTTACGTGGAACTTTTGGTGTTGTGCTAGTAGGTTCACCACCAAGGTTGAATCCTCTTATTGTAGTTCTTGCAGCTCTCGATTCCTTTGCACTTGTGATCAAGGCAATGATGTTTTTCTTTATAGAAGATTCTTGAGCTCTGTCTGCCTTCAGTTCAATAATTTCTTCCTCAACCCTTTGTGGGAATAGCTCCACCTTCTTAGTCATCAGAAATTTAGCCTTTTTTATGTGACTCTACTTCAACTTCTTCTTCAGTAGTCATAGGTCTCTTACCTTTGTGAGAAGTAGAGATTGTAGTAGGTCTTATTTTCAAAGATCTAGAAGCTACAGCTGATGCCTCACTGGCTGACTTAGGATCATGGCAGTTGTCTGAGCTATCACAACATCCTTAGTGACTTTTGCACCATCTGCGTCCGCATTCACCTCAGAGTTAACTGGGTTTTAGTTTTAAGTCTAGTTGATCAATTATCACTTTAGTTGATTTTCTGAATTTAGACTCAAGTGTGTCCTTGTGTTGCTTATGAAATTAGGTTGGTTCAGCTTCAAGAGTCACCCCATGCCATTACATGTCATCTTCTATGGTGTGGGTGCCTCTTGTCTAAACCACCATTTTGTGTGAGGATTTATCTACTAAAACGATTCTTATATAGTACAGTTGCATCAGTAGCTAATTTGTTCTGCACTTCTGAAGCTTCCGATCGCACTCTTAGTAGTGGTGCTTCTTCTTTAGTAGATGTTTTGGAAGAGGCTTCAAGTCCTAGCACAAGCTCTCTCTTTGAGGATAAATAATCAGATCTCTTTCTTTTGAGAGAGAGTAATGAAGAAGTGCTGGATCTTTTGATTATTGCCAATCTTCTCATCCCAAGTTGAACCTTTTGGTTCATCCTCCTCATCACTCTCCTAGGTTCCATCTCTTTCTCTTTTGAGCTGTCATAGCCATACCTATGTAGAAACTCATTTAGTTTGACTTCAGCTTTAGATAGAGTCTTATAATCTTTAGTCCATTTAGAAGATAAAGAGATTGGTTGTGCAGCTTGTACAACTTGGTCAACCAATCCCTGGAGAATATCCTTAGCTTCTTTATGCTCATCTTCCCCTTTTTTGGTAGCATTATCTGAGATTCTAAATGACACTAAGCATGTAGAAGATGGCACATCCAAAGGTGCTTGTGGTACTAAGAGTTGAAGACTTAGAATGATGGATCATTGAAGGTCAACGGTCTCTTGATGTTGTGCTACTTTGTGTTCAAGATCTATTGCATTTCTTACAGTTTGCTGAATAGTTGTGAGTTATTGTTCAAGAATAGTAACCCTCGCAGCTTGTTGTTGAAGAGTCCTGAATTGAGCTTCCACCTCAGTGACTCTATCTGCTAAAGACTTCAGAAGACAGTTCTCAAACTCAAGAACTATGGCTCGTTTAGCATAACCTTAAAGCCTGGTAGTTTCAACTTGTAAGACATTTTGTTTTTGAGCAAGTTCAAGGTTATGGGCCATCAATTCATAGATTTGTTACAGACTTCCCTCATCCATAGGTGTGGAATCCTATTGAGATGAGGTCCTAGGCCGAGCCACTTCACCCTCAATACTAGATGTAGTTTCTTGGCACCCTGGATTCCTCTCCTTAAAGAATGACTCGAAAGAGACATTCCCAAGGTGAGTTTCCATGGTTGAGGTCTTATGTATGTTGTCTCTATCCTGCTGATCAATTGATAGAGTAGGAGTAGAGACGACCTCTTCCATATTGATCCTTTCCTTCCTAATATCAATCTATTAGGATAAAGGATGTGGGTCAGATACCTCCAAAAACATATCTATCTCTACTATCTATAGTGTATGGGAAGGGGAGATAGTGGTTCTGGCTGAAGTGTAGTATGAACATATTCATCCCGAGTAATAGACATATCTATGGGTGATTGAGGAGCCGAGTCTTATGGACCAGGATGTGAACAACACCTGATGAGATTTTTTCCTCAGATGTTATCTCAGCAATGAGTTATCCCTTATTGGTTGCTCAGTAGAGTGTTAGAATTGTGATTGAAGGCATATAGCTTGGGTGTGGGTTTGCTCAGAGGTAGAAAGAGAAACCTTTTTCTTTCAGTCTTGTCTAGGTGTGGCTAACACCTTTAACTTGACTGGAACTTTGATTTCCAGTCTTGCCTTTTTTAGGGGAGAAGATTTAGGGGCCTACATCTTCTTAGTAGAAAATGTAGGGGTTCTCTTTTGTTTATGTGCTTTAGGCTCTGAAGTGGAGGGTATGGGATTAGTAATGGAGGGTGTTGCCATGCGGCCACCCTAAGGCTCAATGATCTCAAGCATATGTACAAATAGGGAATGACCATCCAAGAAAAAGATTTGGGAGTAGCCTTGAACTTCGAGAAAATAGCTTTGTTTAAAGTTCCTAACGCATTGAACAACTCCTTTAGTTTTAAGTTTGTTACCCAATTCTTCTAGTAAAATCAATTGAATGAATCTAGGGTAAATTAAAAACTTAAATTTTGTAGTAGCAGTCATATTTTTACAAAGTTTTGAAAAATAAAGTTTGAAAAATCATAACACTACTATTTGACAAGCCCATGGATAGGCGCTGCTAGATCCAATGGTACTTGATCCCATCCTCCAGACTTGTTTGACGAGTAGTGTAAAAGAATATGAAGAATGATTCTCCAATTGTGATATACCAGTGATTTGGAGAAGGTGGATGTTAGGCGGGGTCTTTCATATCCCATCTCCTAAAAAGTGGCACTTACTACTTCTTTGGATAATGAAGATTCACCATTTGTATTGTTAAACTGTAGTTTTGTCAAATTTTTGCACAAGAAATAGTGATCTTTATTCCTTGCACCATCACGGTGAGGACTTTTGTTTGAAGTTCCCTCTGAATGGAACATGTAGTCTAGAATTCCGAAATGTATGACTCATAAATCATCGGGTCTACAGAGATTGCAAAAGCATAAGTGTTATTACATAAGAATTGAAGAACCGGATTATAGACAGGATCACCAATGGGCTCAGATGTTGCAGTGATATTGTGATTCGGTCTGAACTCTATGTTTTGAGTGACCATGGAAAGGTTTTGAGATCAAACTTTTGTAGGGTTTAAGAGATATGAGGATTTCGAGTGATGTTCCTTTCAGATGAAGATTGAAGATGACAATGGTGGGAAACGTTTAGATTTAACAGTGTGTGGATAATATATAATTGTATTATTTTAATTTTTTTACCGTCGTAACTGTAAGTCCGACAACTTGTGATGATGTGACAGTCTTATTTGGAAACTATAACGGCGCCACTACGTATCGATGGATAAAAGTATGTCTTGTCGAATCTTTTTAAAAGACATGTGCCGCATCCATCATATCTGCCGAATTACGCTCGTCTACCCATTTGCGATATTCGGAAGATGCCCAGTTTTACCCCTTTTAGTTATCAACAAAGCATTATTTACAATTTTTATCAGATATCATTATTTAAATCATTTAGCTATTCAAAGTTAATCATCCTAACAACAGATACAAGATATTTAAATTTGTTTTATCAAATCCCTTTGTGAAAAGATCTGCATATTGTTCATTTGTATGTACTTTAATTAAGTTAATGATTTTTTTGCATAATCTCTAATGAAATGATACTCGATGTCAATGTGTTTTGTCTTTGAATGCTGACAGGATTGTTGGTGATTGAGATGGCGTTGATGTTGTCAATGTGAATTGGAATGTTCATGAAGGTTACTCCGTAGTCTCAAAGTTAAGTTTGAATCCATAGCACCTGAGCACAACAACTAGATACATCAATGAACTCTTCATCAGTAGTTGATGTTGACAGACATGTTTGCTTCTTACATTACCATGAGACCAATTTCAAACCCAGGAGATGTGACATTACATTCATACCCTATGAAAAGAGTGTTGTATTTTTTATCATACAACTGAGACACACTTAGCAGCTTATAGTTTAACTCTTTCACATGGTTTATCATGTCAAAGCTTACCTTGCCATAGCTGACTGTCCCCTTGCTAGTAATGCATCCTCCTTTTTATCATTTCCAAAGGCAACATATCCACCATCATAAGGTTCTAGATTGAGCAGACATGATCTATCACCTTTCATGTGCCAGGAGCATTCACTATCCATAATTCACAAGTTTGTTTTGGTCTTCAGATAATCCTGCACATTAACAAATTGGTTAGTGATGAACGGGGACCCAAGCTTGTTTAGCCTTGGGTCTTCTATTTTTTTATAGTTGTTTTTCACTGGTAAATACTAAAAGGGTGGTATTTGGTTTTAGGTCATATAAGGATTTAGCATATGTATTTGGTGTTCAGGCTTTTCTATTGACTTTGTCTGATGCTCTGATATCATCCTTCTTGTGATGACCTCTTAAAGCTTATGGTGATGATGAAGGTTTTCTAAAAGTCTTCTTTTTCTTCAAATTTGCAGCTGCTGTTGTTCGATAGTTCCTTTAGAGGTACTGACTTTTTCTTGGAATCAACACTTTAATGACTTGAGTTTCAAACAACTTTATGGATGCCATCCTTTCCTTTTGATGGTTTTTGGCAGCTGTAGATTTCTTTAAGGGTCTAGGCTTGTTGGGAAGTTTGATGGAGTGTGCTAGGGGATGACAATCTTTTGCTAGATGACTGTCTTCCGCGATGGAGTGTGCTAGATGATGACAATCCTTTGCTAGATGACTGTCTTCCCCATACATTAGGCATGTGATCTTCATCTACTTCTCAGCTGATTTGATCTTCCTTTTGAGATCTTGTAGCTCTTTCTTCATCTACTATTTCTTGCCTCTTCTGATAAGCTCATAATCAATTAAATTTTCAGCTCTTACTTTCTTTTTCTGAAGATTTTATCAGTTGATTTCCCTCAGTTCCACTCATCCTTTTGCTTATCTTGTGTTTAGCATGGGTGGTTAGATCTATCTTCTTCTTTATAAACCTCTTGTTGTGGATTTTTACTTCTTTAGAAGTGGACTTTTTAATATACGGTTAGGGTCACACTTTAGAAGAGTGTGAGGTTCCTGCATAGCAACTTCTATTGTGAGTTTTCTTATTGCAGATGTGCTTTGGTTGAAGCTTTGTTTTGATGGAGGAGTTTAACTTAGTAGCCATTTTGTTGTCTTCGGAGGACAAATTTTCTTTCACAAACTCTATTTTCTGAATCGCATCCTTCTTTTCCTTGGCCTTGAGTTCTTCCCTCAACCTCTCCCTTTCTTCCTCTTCATTTTCTCTTTTCTCTTCTTCTTTATCTACTTCTTCAACTACCCCTCTTTCTCTTCCTTCTCTGTTGTCTCAACCTTTTTAGCAGATGCCCTTGCACAGGCTAGTTTAGTAGAAGCTTGCTCTTTTACTTCTAGATTGCAATAACGGATATATGTGGGAGTGTATGTTATTGATGGTTCCATGGTATTATATCCTAAACCTGTTTTGGTTTGATACAACTTTTGGGAATTTTCAGTAAAAGCAAGCTAGTTTCAAACTTTTTAGTTTGACCTTTGTATTTATCAGCTTATGTTTTAGCTATAGTTAAATCATATTATGCTGATTTCAATCTGCTTAAGGGATCATCAATTTGGGTATCAAAGTCAGTTTGTTAATTTTTTAATTATGAAACAATCTTTTCTAGCTATATTATCTTTTCCTTTTAAACTTGATCAATTATCTTAAAATCTGTTTTAAGAAGATTGATTGATTTAACATCCTTCATGAGATCCAAATTATGCAGTCTATACAAGTTTACCTTAGCAATGCATTCAAGTGTACAGTAAGGTTTAGAATTTACCTGATGTGAGAAGGTTAAACTTCCAGCCATCAATGCATTGATGGGAGTGACATCTTCTACTTAGAAGCTTAATTCGATCACCCTCTTCTTCTGAGGCTACAACTGTTGTATACCTTTGGTTGGTAGAAGTATAGGGAATTTGATAGTTTGGGGGTTGTTTGAAGTTTGATGAACTTATGGGATATGGGTTTGAGTAAGGTGCTTCAAATTCTTTGAAAAAGTGTCCCAACTGGTTGCAGTTGAAACACTTTATAGTGTCCCAGGAACTTTCTTCTAGTTCTCTGCTAAAACTACTTTTCTCTAAAGAAGATCATGGCTATTTGTTAGTTCAGGTCCATCTTCTCAAGATAATCTGGATGGATGCATTCCATATATTTTTCAGAGAGTTGAAAGAAGTTGGTTTGTTCACTAAAAAGGCTGAGTTTGAAGAGTAGGTTGGTGAAAAAGATGGTGAGATCTATTGATTCTATCTGCTGAAAGATGGTGATTGTTGAGATTCACCAGTTGGAGATTCATGATAGGAGTTTGGTGGGCTTAGGAGTTTGGTAGGATTAGGAGTGAGAGTGGAAGTGAAAAGGTCCATGAATAAGTGTCATGAGAGTTGATGACTTTGAGGGGTTCGAAGATCTATCAAGTGATTCTTCATCTACATCCATTTCCATCCGATACGCACTCAGGATGCCATATAACTACTCAAAAGTCATTGTCTTCAGATTCTTAGTTCCTTTGATAGACACAATGTAAACAATCCATATCTTAGGTAGGGACCTTAAGAACTTGCTGAGAACATCACTGTTCTCCATCTTCGCTCCAGCTTCATTTAGAGAGTCTAGCAGTTCGACATATCTAAGATATGCGCTAGTCTTGGTTTCTCCCCTAGTGAAACCAAAGCTTTCAAATTTTTGCTTCAAGACATTTGTTTTATTCTCCTTTATGTCTTTAGTTCCTTCAAATCTGGCCTTTATTGCCTCCCCCAACTTCTGTGTAGTTGTGAATTTCTTGAAGCCGTGAATGATGCTGTTTAGTATGCTCATTCTGATCAGCCATAAAGCCTTTGAATCCACATCCATATTCTTTAGATCTTCATCTGACTACGTTATGGGATCTTTAGGAAATATTAACTCCACCTTCACCAGCAACTTGAAACATAGGGACAGTTGGTCCATTCATAATAAAGAGCCATAGTCTCAGATCTTGATTCCTTAGAAAATCTTCCATTCGATTTTTTCAAGTATCATAGTCATGTGGTGTGAACATGGGGTTTGGTCTGAGTTCCATTCTCCAAGTCATGATTACTAAAGATGGCTTCAATAGTCATTTTGAAAGGATAAAGGGGTATGAAGGAGTGGTGTTTGATAGTGTGATCAAAAGAAAACAAGTGATTTCTTGAAAGTTGACTTCAAGCAAATCAAGCCCCAAGCTCTGATAACATTTGTTGGATCGGGGTTATGGTAACATTTGTTGGATCGGGGTTATGGGTTAACAAGATTTTTCTATTTGATCAGAAGTTAACAAATACAGAATCTAAGTTAACAACTTAATAAAAAACAAAAATACTTTGAGTAATGATAAGTACAAAAGTTGTTCTTTCAAAGTATTCACCTGATTAATCAAAATTGAGTACATAGAGTAATATTCAGCAAATACACAAGCGGCTTGACAAAGCTTACCTCTACTATATAAATACGAAGGTTTTATATTATGAAATCTAAACAATAAACAAAATATTCTATGTTCAGAATATACATCAAGATAGACAATCGGTACATTAGAGTTAGGCAGCTTTAGTACAATGTTATCTCTAAAAGGTAGAATACAACAGCCGTCAGTACAGACAATCTTGTCTTGTGTAACAAATTAATCAATAGCTCATGGAGTTTAGTGCTGATCAGAAGCACATCAGATAAGTGCTCATCGTAGTGGCTTAGCATATGCTGATCGGCAGTCAAGCAACACATGTTGTTTGGCAATTGATTCAGTACTACGTAGAAATTGGGAGTTGGCATCCTGTGCTGCATTCTAAGGTTCTTGACTATCATCGGGTCTTTTTGGATCAGCTAGCCTAGGTAGGTGTAGCTAGGATCATGCACTCTAAAATCACATGCCATTGTCTAAGGTACGAGCCTACATTGATCATGATCATAGGTTTTCTGGTTAGGTAAGAATGGTTACTTGTTTACTATAAAGAAAACTCAACTCGAACTAGGTCTCATTTCTTCTATTGCTAGGTTTAGTTCAACTTGGAAAGATCGGTTCTTCTTTGTTTCTAGTTCCATACTTACATTCTCATCTGGGCGTAGGAAGTCAAACATGACTTTGAATAAGAATGAGCTTAATGTTGACAATCGGGATCGCAGTTTTTTCTAGAGTTCATGCTATTTCTTCCCGACTTCGAAGCTTGCCAAAGGAAAATTTGTTCCTCTTGGGGATTAGTCCAAGATTTTAATTTCGAAATACTAAGCCGTAATTATTGATGGATAGGAATGGTAAGTTGTTTTTTCTTTTTTATTATTAAAGAATTTTATGTGTTTTATTTTTCAAATCATTGTTTAATTTTTTCGAGAAATGAGTTCCTTAGATTATTATCTCTCAACGATTCATCTTATTTGGAGTTTGCTTCAAGGGAGATATATGAAACATTTCCAGGTGTTATTATTTGCACAAATCATGTTCGATTTAAGATTAGGGAGTATACGGGTGTCACAACTTGAATCATGCTTGTACTATGGAATATTACAAGAACCGAAAACATATTGAGTTATGGAAGGAGGGTGCTTGTGCTCAACAGAGGAGGTAACGTAGAGAATGTTACTTTTGGCTCCTTATCATAAGCCAATCTAAGCCAAACATAGCTATTTCAAAATTCTCATAGCTGTAAGAAGCACTTTCTAACCCTTTCAGGGATTACTTTCATGCTTTTCGTAGGAAACAACACATCTTGCCTTGAGGAGTTAACCACCCTAAAGGAAGAATGTGTTTTGACATGATATAGATGTTGTAGAGACAGTTTGACCTGTTGTCTGTCCGTTTTAGGTGAACCACAACCTGTTTCGTACCCTAACATGTTACTAGAATCATGTTGAACAATGTTAGGAGATAAGTTTGATTTACGAGGAAAGTTCCCTCCAACCATTTTAAGGAAAGACGTGGAAACATAAGTTGAATTATAAAAATGACTAATCTGAGTAGCACTACCCCACGGTGAGTGTCATTTTTTGATATAACAAGAATGATGACCGGTGGAGTACGGTTGATGTTCCTTAACTTCGAGATTCTTGAATACTGACTAAGAAGTACAACATTGTTTGCTTTGCTACTAGAGTGGGTCCTACAAATAGCCTCCGGTGTGAGAGTAATTTAGGGTTTGCCCTCGATAAGCTAACCTTCAATTCCCGACATAGTTATCTTTTTGGTCTTACTTACGCATGTAGACTTTATCCTTTTGTTGCAAACACTTTTATTAATGGAGCCAGGTGTATTCCTAAATAGGTTATCTTTGATATAATATCTAGATTGTAATGTTATCTTTTAGACATGTACAATTTTGATCTATTGTAATGAGATGCTAAGAAGTTGATGCTTCTAGCTTCTCGCTTCGTGGCTTTTTATAAGTTGTGGGATCCGGGAACCCACATCATCATTTACCCTGTAAACCAAGACCAAATATATTTGACCTAGGGCCACTACATTTAAGTTTTAGGCATCAAGTGCACCCCTTAAACCCAACAGAGTACAATTGTATTTCCATGGGACGACTTCCTCAAGAACATCACCCACTAATAGAAAATATTGCTTAAGTTATCCTGTCCTCAAATAGAGTTGTACAATATTAAAATTTTATGATGCATGATTTTTGAGGATGAAATTGTCTTAGTAGATGATAGTAAACGGACAATAAATGTGCAGCTAGAAGAATGTCAGGTTGCATTAGAGGGAAAAGGGTTGGAGATCAATTGCTCAATGAAGAGTACTGTGTTGTAAGTTTGGCGGGTAAGGTGATCACGATGAATCTGTCATCATCATTAAAGGCCAAGCAGTGCTACATGCAACTAAGTTCAAGTATCTATGACTGTTACACAAGGTGAGAGAGAGAAAAATACTACACATCGAATTCAGGTAGGCTGGTGTAAGTTGACGGCAACCTCTGGGTACTCTATAATAGAAACTTCCTAACGAGGTAAAAAGGGAAAATTCTATAGAGTGGTGGTTAGTCCAATTATGCTATATAGAATGGAGTGTTGGGACATTAAGAAGAACCGGACGCGTAATATGGAAATAACATAGATGAAGATGCTGAGGTGGTAGAGACATAAGACATTATCGGGGAAGATTATAGAAGAGAGATTAAGATGGCCTAGGCATGTGAAGAGGAGATATGACATTACCGGTTAGAGCATTGGAGAACCTGAATGTAGAGAGGCAGAGAACTAGAGGTAGATGTAAAATAAGTTGGGAGGAGAAGATTATACAGGATCTGCTAGAGTTGTATCTCTGTAAGGACATAATACAGGATAAGAGTATGTGGAGATGTAGGATTAATGTTAAGGACATCTAGAAGAGGATTTAGATATACATTCTATGGGTTTTAGCCGGTAGCCTTGTATGTTAGTACCTATTTTGATTATTCTCACTTGTTAGCCGGTAGCTTCTTTGTATCAATTGTATGTGTTCGTCTCTACTTTATACTGATTGCCTGGTATGTGGTGCCTGATGAAGTTCTCCAGTTCTTGTTTTATACATCTTATGTGCATTGATTGTCTTACTGAGTAGGCTATTCTCGTAGTTGGGATGATTAGATCATGTCCCTAGAGCTAAGTGTCTCATTGAAGACCGCCTCTCTATCCTTTAAGATAAAGGTAATGATTGCCTACATCTTACCTTCCATAGACTCCGTCAATAGCTTTTCTATGAATAAGATATACTGTATACTATTATGGTTATGATATTTTTAAGAAAAAAAAAGTTAATAGTTTTTTTATCATAATTTAATGTTAAAGGCAAGTAGTTTTTTTATTTAGACATATGATTAGATTGTGTGTTTATTATCCATTAAAAATGTAATTAAAATTTAAATCATTTCGTAGAAGAGAAACAAAATAACCAAAATGTTGGGTGCTCAATAAAATATAACTAATATGATTTATAATATAAACAAACAAACCCAGTATATCCTACTAAAAAGCAGGGTCTGGGAGCGATAGCTGATAGCGAGTCCTTTTTTTATCTTGACAAATAAAATATGATTTATAATATAAGGTGACTAAATATTTCAATGATATTATTGTTTAGCAAAATAAAAAAGTTAACAGAAATAAAAGTATGATGTAATAAAGATATCGATGGGTGGTTTCAAAATATATAATAGATGCTAAAATAAAGTAACAAATAAATAGAAACCACGTCTCAAAGTACGAATAAATTGTTTTTGATCTTTTGCCATTGGTCACAAAAAATTAAGTCGCATGATATACCGTTTTGTACTTCTTGTTCTTCAATAGTTTCATAATTTTAAAAAAGGTGTGGTTATTCTACGATTTATATTTCTGCTACTAATTATATTTTTGCTACAAATTGTTAGAAAAAACAATAATACTGAAAAAATCATAAAAAATTATATCTCACATTCTAAATCGATTTTCAAAAAGTAATTTGAGTCTATGTTTCACTCGTCGTGCTCATTCAGAAAAAAAAGTTCATTGTCTTTATATGACAAACTGATGTCATTGTTTCTTTCATAACGACATAATGACGTCATTATGTATTTCATAATAACACAATGACGTCATTGTTTGTTTTATAAATAAAACAATAAAAAAACTTTAATTTTTTTAATTTTTCGTTTAGTTTTTTCTTAGTGAGGACGGCTATAGGAACAAAAGCTTGAAATTAGTTTTGTTAAATTCGATTTAGAATGTGAGATGTAAATTTTTTGTGACTTTTTTGTGACTTTTTTAGAACTTTTTTTGACTCATTGTATGTTCTCCCACTTTTAACAAAAATACACTTTGTATTTGAACATCTTACTTTTGAAAATGAACGACAGTTTTCAAAACTATAACCTATAACCCATAATAATAAAGAGAAAAGAAAATGACTTAAGATTGTATTAATAATAATATAAAGCAAATATTCAATATAGCGATAAATTTGGAAACGCATTTTATAATAATAAAAATGATAATGATAATAATAATAGTAATAATAATAATAAAGGTAACGATAACTATAACGGTAACGATAACGGTAACGGTAACGGTAAAGGTGACCGTGACGGTGACGGTGACGGTAACGGTGACGGTAACGGTAACGGTGACGATAACGGCGACGGTTACGGTGACCGTGACGGCGACGGCGACGGTGACAGTGACGGTGACCGTAAGCGTAACTGTAACGGTGACCATAACCGTAACTGTAACCGTAACCGTAACGGTAACAGTAACCGTAACAGTAACCGTAACCGTAACAGTAACAGTAACAGTATCAGTAATAGTAACACTAACAGTAATAGTATCTAATAATAATATCATCATCATCATCATCATCATCATCATCATCATCATCA
>BJCO01374894.1:0-13505 GCA_018326465.1 Flaveria floridana | reverse complement strand
TGAGGCTTGAAGATGAAGAAGAAGAAGATGATGAGGATGAAGATAGGCTGCCTATCTCAGCTGTTATTCCTTTGCCTAAGGCCAAAAGTCACCCTCCAACAATTACTCCTGAGATACAAAGGCAAACTGTTAAAGTGAAGCTAGAAGAAGAAGAGCTTCACAAACACCATGATGAGGAGTTGTTGAAGAGGGTTGAAAAAGCTTATGCTGCTTCTTCATCAATCATAAACATGAGGAAACAAGCTCAGAGATTATACACTCTCAAGCATACATTTCAATATAAAAAAGAGAGAGTGAGGATTTGGCCTGATCCCAGGGTGTCTCATAGGATCAATAAGAAAAATATTCCTCAGAGATACAATGGGCAAGTGAAAAGGATTGTAGATGCAGTGATCACACTTGCCATTGTAGTATCACCCTGGGAGATCCTTGAAGACTTCAAGAAATCCTATACATCTAATACGCCCCCATAAAAGATGTTGCAGAATAGAATGGTGAAAAAGGGGTTGGTGTATAAGAGGTTTGAGAAAGTCAGGAAGGATGAGCTCCATTTGCTACTGGAGGGTAATCAGCCTGATGAATTTGCATACAGAGAGATAACCGCAGTGGAGCTCAAAAGTGGAAAACAGGTCAAATACCTCTCTGAGTTTTATGGGCCTGAAGGATTTTTTGAGGTAGAGGCAGAGGAGCTCACTATGGAGGAACATATAGTATTTCTAGAAGCCTACACAAGAGAATCATATAGGCTCATAGTTGGGAAGTAGGTCTCATGGATGGGGTAACAGCTCTGTGTCCAGTTCCCCAAGACAGAGTTCCCATCCATCCTTTGCCAATCAGATACTTGAGACCTCTTCCCAGGCCTGTGCTTACTTGGGTCATTTCTAAGCTGATCCAGAAGAAAAAGACCAATCATTATGCCAAATAAGTAGGACATCAAAATATGCTTAAAGGTTTTGGCTGCATTGGTTCAGGGGGAGTTTGTTGGACCAAAAGAACCAATGAGCCAGATCAGAAAAACCTTTAAGTCGCACAGACATCACAACAACTGCTGAAGGCCTCATCAGCTATTTGATGAAGACTGAAGACTTCATCAGCTGAAGACTAAAGTACTGAAGACCATCAGTTGAAGATCAAAGTACTGAAGACTTCATCAGCTGAAGACTAAAGTACTGAAGACCATCAGCTGAAGTACAAAGACTGAAGACAAAGACTGAAGACATCAGCTGATGACAACAACTGAAGACATCAGCTGATGACAACAACTGAACTTCAAGTCTGAAGTCAAGTGCTAAAAGCTTCAGAGTTTGTCACAACAGTTGAAGAAGTATTCTTCAGTTGTTGTGATGGTTTCCTTTCAGTGCTTTCTTATCAGTAGTTTTCTTTTGCAATTCAGTAGTTTGTAAAACGTCTGAAGAGCATGTTCTTCAGACGTTATAGTTTCAGTAGTTGTAATAGCTTAACACTTGTCTTTTGTAAGAAGATGTCAGCTGTTAGACATCTTTAGTAGTTATGTTATTTTCAGTAGTTTGTTGTAATAACGGTTTGATGTCACTGTCAAGTGACATCAGCTGAAGTCATCTTTCCTATAAAAGGAAAGATGACCTAATTGTAAACTCGCCGAAGCGTGTGTTGAATGAAAATATACTTTTTGGCAGAAATTCTCTCTCATTCTATAACCGTACTGTTTCATTGATATATCTCTTGTGTTCTTGCTTGTATTTGTTCTAATTCATGTACTAATTCTGCTACAAATCCAACCTAATTGATCAAACTAGATGCTGAGATCCTTTCAAAGTGAAACTTAAAGAACTGTTATTGGGTCCATAACGTGTACCTTGAGAAAGTAAAGCCTTGCAAGCAATTGATAAAGGAGGGTTGCATCTATTGTGCCCTCACCCTGATAAAGTAAATGCTCGAATAGGCAGGTCAGTAAGGCCATGAATTGGCATGACAATAATGGCCTGTTTGGGTACGACAGTAAGGCCTAAATTGACATCTCGGTAAAGTCCTGTGTTTATCATAGGCACCGATAGTGACTGGGAATTGACGGATAAAGAAGAGTAATAATTAACAAGTAATGGTAAAGTATTGATAAAGTGATAGCTCGTGTGTATTAATGTTGATTATTTTCAACTGTTAAAGCTAATACCTCTTTCAAAAGTTATTTAACAAAGTAAACCTAGAATTCACTCAGCGAAGCTGACTTTTGTATGCATATCAGTTGACAGGTGAGCATTAGGGCTTAAGGGATGGGAGCGTGGATCTGAAGCTTCTTGGCATCTAAAGACTGGCATCCCTGATGGAGAAGAATTAAGAGGACTTTAAGGAGTTTTTGCTAGTTAAAGACGATGTTTATATTTTAATTTAACTGCGTTGTAATGAATTGCAATTACTACATCTTTCCGCTGCAATATATATATATATACATATATAAGTAAATGAATGTTTTAAATCTATGTTTTTGCTGTGAATAACCAACTGTGAGGTTTCCTGGGATCAGGGCCTTACAATGGGCACTTAGGCGGTTGGGCACTGTTTAGGCGGTTGAGCTTTTGGGAGGTTGGGAACACTTAAAAAATTAAAACGTTAGACGCATGGTCTACTGTTTAGACGTTTGAGTAACTAACTTTTACTAATTAGCTTATTTTCAGTCCCAAATCCAAATCTAACATGTTCTAAGCTTAGTGTTTACATTCTAAGCAATAAAATACATACTTAATCAGAACCATAATATCGTTTACACCCAAAACATACACCCACCCACATACACATTCACACACACATACGGGTAGAAATTTATTTTTATAAAAACATACACACATGCATTTTCCAGCCCCAAAGTTGTTCAAAACATGATAAAAAAGGGGGTTCTAGAACTCACCTTAACTGCCTTTGTGTATGACTTCCTCAAACCCGAATGAAATGAGTTCAAAAGCCTAAAAACCCACCAAAACACACACACACAAACGTACATAACACATATAAGCATATAACCGAGACCAAAACCCAACATGAACACTTAAGAACTTCGAATTCTAACCTGAAATCAGCCTTCTTCTTCTTCTTCTTTCAAAACCTGAAAGTTCTCTGCTTCTCTCTCAAAAAACCATATGAAAGTTTTGATGTGAGGATAGAATGGGCGGCCATACTACCTTTATTCATCAACTTTTTTTCTTTTTGTCCTTTTGGACACTTTTAACCCCTCAACTTTGGGTTATATCAGTTTCCTTCTTTTATTTACGTTTATTCTTTCTTTTTTTGTCTATAAAAAAAAATCCGGGTGTTACAAGTCCACCCCCCTTATATAGGTTTCGTCCCTGAAACCTGTTATTCCTCAAACATATGAGGGTAATGCTGCCTCATCTCTCCTTCAGCCTCCCATGTAGACTCAGATCCCTTTCTATGCTTACACTGTACACGCATAAGAGGAACCACTTTATTCCTTAACCTTTTCTCTTTACGATCAATGATCGAGACTGGTTGCTCCACGTAATTGAGCCGTTCATCTACTTCTATATCTGCCAGTGGTACAACAATATCCTCGTCTATCAAACACTTCCACAGATGAGATACATGGAATGTCGGGTGAATTCCACTTAACTCATCGAGTAGTTCTAACCTATATGCCACCTCTCCTACTCGAGCAATGATTCGGAAAGGTCCTATATACCTCGGGCTCAACTTGCCCCGCTTTCTAAACCGAATGATACCCTCCCAAGGTGAGACTTTTAACATAACCCTATCTCCCACCTGGAGCTCAATCGGTCTACGCCGTTTATCAGCATACAACTTTTGCCCATCTTTGGCTGCCTTCATGAAGTCTTTGATCTTTTTGAGCTTTTCAACCATAGCTTCAATCACCTCAATACTTCCCAATTCTTTCTGACCAATGTCACCCCAACAAACGGGTGTCTTACATCTTCTACCATATAACATCTCGTATGGTGGCATGCCAATGCTGGCATGATAACTGTCGTTGTACGAGAATTCTACTAATGGCAGATGGTCATCCCAACTTCCCCCAAAATTGATCATGCATAAGTGTCTGGATCATCCTCTCAGACTGACCGTCCGTCTAAGGATGATAAGTCGTGCTGATGTGTAGCCTCGTCCCTATTGCATCGTGAAATTTCTTCCAAAACTTGGATGTAAACCGAGTGTCACGATCAGACACAATAGACACCGGCACACCATAATGAGCTACAATCTCTTTGATAAATAGATCCGCGAGTCTCTCAGAGGAATACGTCTCTCGGATCGGTAGGAAGTGAGCACTCTTTGTCAAACGATCAACTACCACCCATATAGCATCATACCCTTTCGGGGTACGTGGTAACTTCGTAATAAAGTCCATGGTGATATGCTCCCACTTCCACTCGGGTATATCCAACTGCCGGATTTTCCCGTACGGCTTCTGGTGTTCTGCCTTCACTTGCAAGCAAGTAAGGCACTTACTCACATACTTCGCTACATCACGCTTCATACCCGGCCACCAGTAGTCTTTCTTCATGTCATGATACATCTTGGTAGCACCGGGATGAATGGAATATCGAGTCTTGTGAGCCTCGTCCATGATCCTTCCACGTAAATCCCCATAACGAGGAATCAAAATTCATCTGAATCTGGTCCTAACACCAAGAGTGTTCTCACCTAATTCCGTGACTAGACCCTTCATCCTTTCAGAGTTAAGGCGATCTTCTTTCAAAGTCTCATCTTGGAACTCCTTGACCTGCGTCATCACATCAGAGTCATAATCAACTGATAAGCTTTCACCCGAATTGGCTCGGGTCTTTCCTTTCGGCTAAGGGTGTCTGCCACCACATTGGCCTTTATGAGCTCCAACCGTCGCCTCTGTCGTATGTTTAAATCTTTCTGCTCGAAGAAGTACTTCAAGCTTTTATGGTCAGTGAAGATTGTGCACTTCGTCCGGTATAAGTAGTGCTGCTAAATCTTCAACGCGAAAACCACAACAGCCAGTTCTAGATCGCGCGTGTGATAGTTGACTTCGTGGATTTTCAGCTGTCGGGATGCGTAGGCTATCACCCTTCCATGTTGCATCAATACGCAACCTATCCCAGAATAAGAAGCATCCGAGTATACCATTAAGTCTTCACTCCCTTCGGGTAATGTCAAGACAGGAGCTTGAGTTAATCTCACCTTTAACTCCTCGTAAGCATCCTTCTGTTCTCGATCCCATACGAACTTTACATCCTTGCGAGTCATTTTAGTCAAAGGTGAGGCTACCTTGGAAAAGTCTTGAATAAATCTCTGGTAGTAGCCCGCCAATCCCAAGAAGCTACGAATCTTGGATGGCGTCTTTGGAGACTTCCATTGCATCACGGCCTCAACCTTTGCCGGGTCCACCATGATTCCTTCAGCATTTACCACATGACCCAAGAACTGAACTTCGCGCAACCAGAATGCGCACTTGGAGAACTTAGCATATAACTTCTCCCTTCTCAATGTCTCCAACACTTCCCGAGTGTGACCGACATGCTCTTCTTCGCTCCTTGAATAAATCATGATATCATCGATGAATACAATCATTGATTTATCTATCATCGGCTGACACACTCGATTCATCAAGTCCATAAAAGCAGCTGGCGCGTTGGTTAGACCAAAGGACATAACGGGAAACTCGTAATGTCCACAACGTGTGCGAAAAGCTATTTTAGGAATGTCTCGCTCATTCACCTTCAATTGATGGTAGCCAGATGGAAGATCTATCCTCGAAAGCCAACTGGCACCTTGGAGCTGATCAAACAAGTCATCAATCCTCGGTAACAGGTACCGATTCTTCACCGTCAACTTGTTTAACTCACAGTAGTCGATGCACATCCTCATACTATCATCCTTCTTCTTTACGAACAAGACCGGAGCACCCCAAGGAGAGATACTCGGTCTAATAAACCCCTTATCGAGCAAATCTTGCAGTTGCTTCATCAGTTCCTTCATCTCTGTTGGAGCCAACCGATACGGTGCTTTAGCTACAGGCTGAGCACCGAGTATCAAGTCAATTTGAAACTCGATTTCACGATCTGGTGGCACAGCTGATAAGTCTTCTGGAGACACATCGGGAAAGTCACACACCACCGGTACATTAGAAAATTATTGTGTTGACGTGTCCACATCTTTCACGTAGGCCAAATAAGCACTACATCCACGCCTCATGCACTTTCCCGCCACCGCCATCGAAATCAATTTCGGAATCGTCATAACTCGATCACCGTATATCGTCACTGAACTCCCGTCAGACGCTATCAATCTAATCATCTTCTTTCGACACACGATGTTTGCTTCATAGGTTGCTAACTAGTCCATCCCTAGTACTACATCAAATCCACCTAGGGGCATCATATGTAACTTAGCAGCAAACCTATGACCTTCTAACTCTATGGCACAGTCCTCTATCACATCAATAATTCTAGTGGACTTACCAATAGCAGTTTCTACATCAAAGGGCTCATCAATATATCTACTACTAACAGGCAATTTAGCACCGAAAGTAGCAGAAATAAAACTCCTACTAGCACCAGAATCGAATAACACAGAAGCAAGAGTTTGATTTTATAGAAACGTACCTGACACAACATCAGGGTCCATCCTAGCCTCCTCTCTGGTCATCGTGAATGCTCTGGCGCTCGCCATTTGCTCCTCAGTCCTGGTCTTCTTCCCCGCTCCGGAACTCTATGCCCTCGGCTTCTTGCACTCCCTGCTCATGTGGCCTACTTCATCACAGTAAAAGCACCTCGTTGCTTTGCAATGTCTAGAGATGTGGCTGGGCTTCCCTTACTTGAAACAAACATTAAGCCCCAGCCTGCACTTTCCAGCGTGCTCCTTTCCACACTTCCCGCATCTCTTCACTCCTGAGCCTGCGGCAATCACCCGTCGATCCTCCACCCTAGCTTTCTTGTTGTTTACCGGGGCACCACCCTGTCCGAACCGCTTCCTGTTCTAGTTCCGGTCACCACCACCTTTCTTACTCACCTCAGCCACCACTACCTCTCTTTCATCGTACAGTCTCCCTACCAAGTCAACCACCGACCTAAACGTACTCGGTAGGGCGGTGATCATATGCCTACGGATATCCTCCGACAAACCTTGGATATATCTTTTAATCTTTCATGACAGGGGCGTCACCTGATCCGGTACCAGCCGTGCCATCTCGTTGAACTTGGTAGTGTATTGTTGATATGTCATGGTTCCCGTCTCTAGCTGCAGGAACTCCCTTTCCACCATCTCCTGATGAGGATTGAACTCCTCGATCACCAGCTTCTTCAGTTCACACCACCTCATCCTACCAATCGCTCTACTACCCTCGGATTGGACAATGTTGTCCTACCAGCATAAAGCCGAGTCCACAAACGAATGGGTGGCAAACTTTACCTTCTGGTCCTCCCGACACTCGCTAATCTCCAGGACAGCCTCCATCTCCCTCACCCATCGGTGAGCAGCAGCAACAGTGCCATTAACATTGAAGGTAGGGGGCTTGCATCTCTGAAATGCCCCAAAGTTACAGCCTCGGGCTGCCTCCGGCACAAGCTCGTCTTCCTCCTCCTCCTCATCAGTAGGGATAACTGTCTCGGTCTCGGGTTATTCTCTCCCTCCCGAGGACCTGTTCCTATCCCTCCTCTCTCCTTCTCTAACCGCCTTAATCACTTTCGTCACTACGGATGACAAGATCGTTTGCATGACCTGATGAACTTCCTCCACCACAGCCTCCTTCATCGAGGCTCTCAAGTTAGCACTCTCATCACTACCCTCTAGATGAGGGGTCTTAGGCTCCTCATGGTTCACCTTCTTAACTCTGGGCCTTCCTCTTGTGGCCCGTGGTTCAGTACTACGTCCACCACGTGCTCCGCCTCATGAAGCCTTAGAAGATCTACCTCCAGCCATTCTCTAACACGCTATAAGATTTAAACACTAACATGGTCATTCAAGGTAATAGCTTAGTTTATGTCAAGTATAGTAAGTCACTAAGTATAGTGGCCATTTGTGATTAGCCACTTACTTTACTCTTCACACCCCAAGCATTTCCTATCCTGACTACATCAGTATCCAAATCTACTAAGGGCAAACAGATCAAATAACATGCGCACATAATACCGGTTAACATTAAAGAAAATACCTGATGGCACGTAGCTACTTAGACTGGCATCCCTTCCCTTTGTCCCATTCTTAGTTTAAGTTTAGGTTTCTTTTGAAAATATTTATCCATTTCACTTAAACATTGTCTCTGATACCAACTTGTAAGGCCCCGTACCCGGGCACCTCACAGCTGGTCATTCATCGCATATAAAACGTACAATTTATTTAAAACAATGTTGCGGAAATTAATTGAAACCATTTCGTACATTTTAATGACATTTTTTGCAACGTAATACAATACAGTTAACTATTACAAAATATTATAAATTGTATTACATCACAAAAACGTGATTATTATACGAATGGAATGTCATCCCAAAAATGCCAAGTAGGTGCCCCGTGCCATCCTCAACAACTTTTACCTGCCAACTGGAAAACACATAAAAGTCAGCGTTGCTGAGTGAGTTCTAGTTTTATAAATAAAACACTTTACTTTCGTTAAAACCTTTCCTTACTTCCATACACGATCATGCATCATACGTAAAGGTAGAGAATAATACTTTTGACTTTCTTTGTTTACCATCATATTCATAGCATATTTTCATTTCATGCTTTTCGTTATCATTCTCTTACTTTCATTCTTATTCTTTCCTAACGTACTCATTATCATTCTTTTACTTTCGTACTTGTTTACTTTCTTTCTTTCTTTAGTATGTTACATCATTCTTTTACATTCATATGGATCGATGAACAATACCCCAAACATTATGCACGAAGTTGATGCTGGACCTGTGGTGATTAAACCATGAACATTGTGCACGAAGCTGATCCAGTCACCTAGGACAAGTCATCTCTCCCATTCATTCAAACCAATTGGTCCTACCCCAAACATTGTGTACGAAGCTGATGTTGGACCTGTGGTAATTAAACCACGAACATTGTGCACGAAGCTGATCCAGTCACCTAGGGCATACCAAAGGGCCTTGTCAATCTCAAAGAGTGACCCTATGTACATCCTTTGGGGTAGCTAACCCGTATCATAGTTGAGCTAACGATAACATGGTCATGCACCTCCTTTCATTTGATTGCAATCCATTCTTTCGTTCATTACCTTTTACTTTTCATCATTATTATCTTTCCTTTCGTTACGTTATTCTTTACGTTCTTTTGTCCGTTCGTCGTACTAAGTAAAGTAATAACATAATACATAACGTATTTTATAATATAATATAAATACGTTTAATCATCATAAAAGATAACACGTTATACATTCCATACGTCATTCATTCATTCAATAACCTTAAAACATCCCATAATCATATTAAAAGTGGGTAATCATTGCCCATAAGTCAAACTAGTCAAACCCTAGACTTTCTGCATTTTCCTAAAATTTTAGAAATATTCTGAGTGTCTAGACGCATGGGCACTATTTGGGGGTTTCTGCCCTGTTCAGATGTTTTACCACTATGCAGACGTCTGGACTTATACTTGGTCACTTTTCACTTAGACGCATGGGCCTATTTAGGCGCATGGGCACTATTTAGACGTTTGGGCCTAACACTTAGTCATCCTAAGCAATATTCTTGACGGTTGGGCACTATTCAGCCGCATGGGCCTGACTTAGACTCATGGGTACTTAGGCCGTTGGGCACTGTTTAGGCGGTTGAGCTTTTGGGCGGTTGGGAACACTTAGAAAATTAAACCGTTAGACGCATGGTCTACTGTTTAGATGTCTGAGTAACTAACTTTTACTAATCAGCTTATTTTCAATCCCAAATCCAAATCTAACATGTTCTAAGCTTAGTTCTTACATTCTAAGCAACAAAATCGTTTACACCCAAAACATACACCCACCCAAATACACATTCACACACATATACGGGTAGAAATTTATTTTTATAAAAACATACACACATGCATTTTCCAGCCCCAAAGTTGTTCAAAACATGATAAAAAAGGGGGTTCTAGAACTCACCTTAGCTGCCTTCGTGTATGACTTCCTCAAACCCGAATGAAATAAGTTCAAATGCCTAAAAACCCACCAAAACACACACACAAACGTACATAACACATATAAGCATATAACCGAGACCAAAACCCAACATGAACACTTAAAAATTTCGAATTCTAACCTGAAATCAGCCTTCTTCTTCTTCTTTCAAAACCCGAAAGTTCTTTGCTTCTTTCTCTAAAAACCGTATGAAAGTTGTGATGTGAGGATAGAATGGGCAGCCATACTACCTTTATTCACTAACTTTTATTTTTTTGTCATTTTGGACACTTTTAACCCCTCAACTTTGGGTTATATCCGTTTCCTTCTTTTATTTACGTTTATTCTTTCTTTCTTCGTCTATATAAAAAATCCGGGTGTTACAATAATAATTTATATCTCCCTTCTATTTTTTTCCCTAATTTTAAAGTGACTTCAACCTTTCCAGCAATGGACGATGAACTTCCGTCGTGTCAATTAGGCATTCTACAACCAAAACCAAGACAAAACTATATATCAAATACATATTAGATATATGTTACATATGTTTAAACACAGATGTCGGTAAGTACAGTAAGAAAATATTAATTTTTTTATTACCATATAGGTTTTTCTCTTAAATAATCTTATTTATAGGTTAAGTATAAATGAAAATCTTGATATGTTGGGTAGTTCTTTGTTGATTAAACCGTATGTAGTAGTTTCATATATTGTTTTGAAGACCGGACTGGACCGCGGGTCGGATTGAAAACCAGATTCCAATTCAGTCTAGTTCGGTGTTAAAAATCGTTTTGACATTGAATCGGTGATCGAATCGGTTGAAATAGGGGGTCGGACCAGTGGAACCGTCTTTTAAACATTTTTTATTTTTTAGTAATTTTTTACATAAATTCATTATAAATAATTATAACATAATCCATTTCTTATATCTGGTCGAAACAGTCTGACCAGTGGACAGGTAGTACGTACGTTTCACTACAATCACTACAAAATTTACGACCATTAGTGGCAATAAAAGTCGCCACTATTAATAGCCAAAGTCGCCGTTAAAAGTATTAGCGGTGACATGTCGCTGCTAATAAGGCACAGCTATTAATTTGTCGCTAATGGCTAAATTTTCATCGCTAATAACTCATCGCTAATGATTTCGCCGCTATTAACAAATTCATGAGAGACTATTAGCGGCAACATGTCGCCGCTAATGATCCCTGTTTTTTATATTTTTTAGTTTCCAGTTTTACAACACATTTATACATCTATAAATAAATCTAGATTTTCCAATAAGATAAAACACACTAGTGTTCATAAAGGACATATAATTTTCACACGTACTTAAACAATAGAGTAAATTACACTTTTTGTCCTTTAGGTTTATACCATTTTTTAGAAATCATACTTAAACTAAGAAAATTATAGTAAACA
This sequence comes from Flaveria floridana, assembly GCA_018326465.1. Classification (NCBI taxonomy): domain Eukaryota; kingdom Viridiplantae; phylum Streptophyta; class Magnoliopsida; order Asterales; family Asteraceae; genus Flaveria; species Flaveria floridana. The sequence continues at coordinate 2,005 of BJCO01374894.1, read as the reverse complement.
TCCTTTATGTTTAAAAATTTTTGCACGTTTCATCCTATTCTATAACGTCCATTAATTTTTGATGTTAAATTAACCCACTTGGCTCCCACATGAGTGTAAAATGGTCTTTTTATACCCTCTTTCTTCTTACACCCTCTTCTAGTAAAACCTCTCTAGATTTCCCCCCAACCTTGTTGCACTTGTCCATTTTCATCTTCCTCTCCATAGCTTCATTGCCATATGTGACATGGCAACCCCAAGTTTCTTCATATGAAAGCAAATGACCCAGGATGAAGTTGATAAACTATATGGTATGATTCTTCACTATATTCATAGAATTCTCACTTCTAGATGTTACTAAATCATAATTTTGTTCAAAATGCAGTCGGATTCCCTAATCTTTTTCCCATCAAGTTGCATCATAGTGGTTCCTTTACTCGATTTCAAGGGCGTACCTACATAGGAGGTAAGATTAACTACTTGGATTTGATTGATATTCTTCTTCTCAGCGTAGGAGATGGATTTGATAATGAGTGAGTTAGACTATCTAGTTAATGTAGAGTCCATGTATTATCATTTCTTACATCCTAGAGTTGATTTACCTTTTAGTCTTCATGCCCTAGGTATTGACTCAGATTATATAAACCTATCTAAATTAGTGTCTATGCATATGTTGATTAGTGTGTACATTGAAATTAGCATACCAAATCTACATATATATTTTTACTCACCAATAAAGCTTATTTTTGTAGAGATTAGTGATGAAGGTGCTACTGGTGTCTCGGTGAAAATGAAAATTTTAAGAAGATTGGCACTGGGATGGCATGAAGTGGGACAATCTAGTGGTGTTAGGGAAGGTAGTTTTGTGTTTGATCAAGCTGAACATGATTAGGATGGGAATGTCAACATAGATGATCTAATTGATTAGGATCATAATGGTAATGAGAATGACAATGTAGGTGATGAAGCTGAAGAAAATCAGAATGGGGATCACCATGTAGATGATCAACCTGAACATGATCAGCATGCAAATGTCAATGTAAATTGTCAAATTGAACATGATGAGAATGTAAGTGTTGCAGTTAAACATGATTAGAAGAGGGATGACCGTATAGATGATCAAGTTGTTCAAGGTCAGAATGAGGATGGCAATGTAGATGATCAAGTTGAACAAAATGCAAATGGAGATGCTATGTAGGATGATATTCTAGGTGATCGCTTTCAAGACAATGCAATATGGGATGATATTGTAGGTGATCAATTTTAAGATAATGCAATATGGGATGATATTGTAGGTGATCAATTTTAAGACAATACAATATGGGATGATAATGAATATGATCAATTTCAAAAGGATGGATCTGGTGATGATAGTGATATGGATGATAGTGATTTTATAATTGATGAAAGTAATAGTGCAGGACCAGGTGAAGGGTTAGCACTTACAACAAAGCAACACAATAAGGAGAGTGTATTTAGAACACTTAACAGATCAAATGGGGAACCGGTTATGGTGATGCTAAGAACACAAGTAAACTTAGAAAAGAACAAGATAACAATACAAGTGGTTGGTTTTCAAGGATGTTGTATATTGCTTCTCAAGTTCAAGTTACAAGTATTCAGCATGCATACATTACACGACTTTGAGATACTATATACTACAACCTACAGGCGGCCATACTTTGAAGACCAGCTGGATACATGAACTAGACAACACAATCCATGTAGAATCAAAAGGCAGATTGTCTTTTGGCTAGTGACTATGACATAGCATAGCTCACATCCTAATATATTACAAAAAGGATAAAAGTACATAAAGTAGAAAGGTTTGACTCTAGACCTCAATGTACAGTTTTCCTAAAGCATGGACCTTTTCACCAACTCATGCAAGTTAGTGACCAACCAGAATGGGCAGCGGCAAAGTGGTTCAGCTTTTCAGAAAAAGTACATCAGATAAAAGCATGTATGATAAAAGTATTCGGAAGAATCTGTCTTGGTTTCTTGGCTCCAGCAGACTTTGTCTTGA
>BJCO01374889.1:0-12046 GCA_018326465.1 Flaveria floridana | reverse complement strand
AATTCGGATCTGAGTTTTGTGTAGTTTTGATGAAATAATGATCCGAAACCATTGTAAACGATGTGTATATGATCTGTTTTGAATATGACATGATTTGGACGGTTAAAACTTAAATTTTGAGTAAGTCTGGATCAAAAACGTCAAGAACACAGCTGCTGATCCGTTTCAGACGAATGGGCTCAGTCGCATGCCTCAGTCGTGCGAATGAGAGTCTAGTCCTGCGACTGAGTGCGAATAGAGGTTCAGTCGTGGGACTGAGAACCCAGTCGCCTGGTTAGAAGACCGAATGAAGACGAGTGAACACTGGGTACGAATGAGGACTCAATCGTACGAATGAATGGTCAGTCATACGACTGAAGGTTCAGTCGCATTGATGTTCATCCGCATAGGTCCAGTCGCATGAGTGCTCATTCGCATAAGTGTTCATTCGCATGAGGGTCTTGTTTGAGAATAAGTTTACTGAATCAAGGTTTATTGCTTTAGATATACCTTGATTAGAGGAAGAACTAGTTATCTCGTGTACGTGGATTGTGTAGATTATTGTGAGGAAGTTGATAAGGTGAGTTCTAACCCTTTTTCAAATGTTTGGTTTTAACATTCGGGCTAGCACACATATGATGATAAATGAATTAAATGTTTTAGCACCAGAACTGTGATAATGATGTTTATACGTTACTAACAGCTCGTGTGGCTGTTAGGGTAAAGTTGGGATGATGAATGGTTGGGACAATGAATGATCATCTGAACATTGTTAATCATTACGTGTTGGTGATGATTCCAATAGGTCAGATGGGATGTAATGATAAATGAAAATGTATTAAAAACTGGTGCTAAAAGAAAGAATGTGTGGTGTGTAAAGTAATATGATAATATTGGCAATAAGTAAAAGAAATGTTTTAAAGTGATAATGTGATGTAAATCTCAACAAGCCAGTTAGGGTAAGATGTCTGGGTGTGTAACTGTACAGTTAGATAGGAGTGATGACGATCACTCAGCTTTGTGAACATCTTGTGGTAACGACCCTAGATGATTAATTGGCATCCTACTGGATGAGAGATAGAAACTTCAGTTGCTAGATGTGGGCAACTGACAGTTTCTGGATGTGGGAAACTGACCGTTGCTAGATGTGGGCAATTGATAGTTTCTGGATGTGGGCAACTGACGTCTGGTGGGACGAGTCCTGTGGGACAAAGTAATGATAAAGTGGATTTAATTATATTGCCAATATCAATATGATTTTGTATGTGATAAAAAAATGTTGTTAATGTTTTGATGAAAATTTAGAAGTCACCAGTTTATCTGATATTTTAAGTGTGTTGTGTGTGTGTGCTAGGTAAGGAAGGGTCCTCTAATAATAGAGGAAAGCAAGTATGAGCTGAACAAGGATGCTATTGGGGAGTAACTACTGGCATAGGGCGTAGGACCGGTTAATAATGTAAATAGGGAAATGTATAATTAAATACAACTATATGTAAAAAAAATGTTTTAAAAGTTGGGTTAATATGTAATGTTGTTTAGTCTTCCGCTGTAAGTAGAAAGCTCTGATTCGCGTTTAAAATATTAATCCAACTGTGTGACATGCCTCCGGTGCCCTGCCGGTTTAGGGCGTCACAAACAGCCACTATCAATGATCCATATATTTCTTTTGGTCTTTAGCTGTTCCTGCATAACAAAAAGAGAATTAGTTACATTTGGAAACCCAAGCCTCATTGGTCTTGGGCTCTTCAAAATGAATTGAAGACAGTGCAATAGTAATTGATCCTATACTGAGACTATAAGGATCATTTGCTATTGTAAATGAAGAATTTTCAATCACATGGTCTTCCTTTATCTTCCACACCATCTTTGGAAGATTAGACTTGACCTTTAAAGCTTTGGAAGTTTTTATAACTTTAGAAGTTTTGGAAACTGACCCTATAGAAGTTCTTGTTTCACTACAGCAAGCTTCAGTGCTTCGGAAGCATTCCTCTCTTCCGAGACCAAATTTTCTTCCGAAGGCAGTATTTCACTTGCCTTCATTTTTATTTTGTAAGGCCCCATTCCCGGGAAACCTCACGGTTGGTCCATCATCTCATAAAATTATTTCATATATAATTTTTGCAGCGGAAATATTTAAAAATTCCTTTCATTACATAATCTAATAGTAAAATAAACATTTGTTATTAAAAGATTTACAGTTTATTGCCCAAAATTTGTAATATATGTTTCATAAACATGGATGCCAGTCTTTATTTTTCCAAGTAGCTCTAGCTCCATGCCATCCTCTGCAATCGTCATTAGCTGCTAACTAATATGCATACAAAGTCAGCTTTGCTGAGTGGATTCAAGGTTTATTTTATTAAAAGACTTTTGTAAAATATATTAGCTTTAACATTTGAAAATAATCATCACCTATCAGCATATTGGTATACACAAATTATCGCTTTATCAATACTTTGTCATTAATACATTCGCTTAAGTATTAATTATTACGCTTCTTTATCCGTCAATTCCCAGTTACTATCGGTGCCTATGATAAAAATAGGACTTTACCAACATGCCAATTCAGGTCTTACTGTCGTACCCAAACAGACCATTATTGTCATGCTAATCCAGGCCTTACTGACCTGCCTGTTTGAGCCTTTACGTTACAGTTATGAGGGCACAACAAATGCAAAACTCCTCTGCCATTTGCTTGTAAGGCTTTACTTTATCAAGGTACACGTTATGGGCCCAATAACATTTCTTTAAGTTTCAGTTACATCTTCAGTTATACATATATACGTTACATGATAAGATATAAACCCTTAGTCTATAAATTCACATTTCACCAACAATGAGAAATATTAACTGTCATTATTTTTATTAATTAATGTTCCATTATATCATAAGTAATACTTTACATTATATCATCCGCATTACCGGTCAACACATATACTTTATATAGAGAAACAATCACATCGTATAGTTGTCAAATCCTATTCGACGCTTAATCGGAACCCCTTAATGAAAACAATCAAAGTACACTAATGTGAGTAATAGTAACCTTTGCGGGTTACATATCAAATTGAAGGGTGTACTCATGCGGGTAACATACCTACGAGTATAACATACCAACACCGGTAACAAACATCCTAATACAGATAATACAAATACGGGTAACAACCTAATATGGGTAAGTAAATTAACTTGGGCGAACATATTAACCCTGATAAGACTAATAATACGGATACGTGTCTATACGGGAAATGGTAGCATATTTCAAACCATCATTCCTTATGCCTATCATATCCATCCATTATATCCAAACTTTGTTTCTGGTAGCGACTATTAGCCATGTATATCTAAAGTTCACTAATGAACTTAGCATTCATATCATCATATCATCAATGAGTCAGAACATCATAGGAAATCATAGAAAAGTCATACCTAATGTAGGTATGCATACTAGCCTCAAAAGAAATAAAACTTTTAAAAGTGGGGATCTAGAACTCACATGGTCTCCACAAATAACTTCACCTGAAGTATGCTTACAATACACGGTCTGCATATAAGTTGACATACAAAATGATCATTTTCTACACAGTTTCGCTGACAATTTCTCTCCTAGTTTCGCTGCTAGTTTCTCTGCTAGCTCGCTGCTAGTTTCGCTGCTAGTTTCTTTACTTGTTTCGCTACTAGTTTCTCTGCTAGTTTCGCTGCTAGTTCTCCGCTAGTTTCACTGCTAGTTTTGCTGCTATTTTCTCTGCTAGTTTCACTGCAAGAACTGATAGTTTCTCTGGATGAACTCACAGTTTCTCTGAACGAACTCACAGTTTCTTTGGAGATATAAGAATTACGATTTAGCCCATTTTTGACCCAAAACTTCAACCTTTTTACATCCAAAACCTTATATTTTCATTGATGAACTTATATCTAAGCTTTTTACATGTTTTCATATAAAAAACGTGATTTTTTATGATTCTTTGCCACTTTTTCAAAACTCCAAAACCCTAGAATCCGGGTATGATCTAAAGAGATGTTTGGATGATGAATCTTACCTAGATTCTTGCTCTTTTCTTGTTGCTTGATACCCAAAAATGTAGCTCTTCAATCCTTTGATCAATAAAGCCTCAAATCTTCACTTTTCTCCACTTTCTCTCTCTACACTTTCTCTCTAGAAAGTGGGTTGTTTGAGTTGCAAATGAGGATGAATGTAGTTGATTTGTGTTTATATATCAGGTGTTCACGGGACTTAAACTCGTCTAACATATAACCCCTAAGGTTAATTCGGTCGATAATCCATTTTCCTCTTATATATTAAGTAACCCCCAACTAAGCTCATTATTATTAATTGGCTTGCTTCAGAAATTTTGGGGCGTTACAAGTCTCCCCCTCTTATTTAGGTTTCGTCCTTGAAACCTGTCAGTAATCAAACAATTAGGGATAATATTGCCTCATCTCCTCCTCGGTCTCCCACGTAGACTCCGACCCCTTCTGTGGCTCCACTGTACTCGTACTAGCTGAACCACTTTATTCCTTAAGCGCTTCTCTTTCTGATCAAGGATGGCCACCAGATGCCCTACATAATTCAACCGTTCGTCTACCTCAATGTCTTCAAGCGATACGACCACATCATCATCTGTCAAGCAATTCTTTAGATGAGATACATGGAATGTAGGATGGATTCCACTGAACTCATCAGGTAGCTCCAATCTGTAGGCCACTTCTCCTACCATTGCGATGATGTGGAATGGCCCTATGTACCTCGGGCTCAACTTTCCCCGTTTCTAAAATCTGATAATCCCCTTCCGAGGCGATACCTTGAGCATAACATTATCATCGACCTCAAATTCTATAGGCCTACGCCTCTTATCAGCATAAGACTTTTGGCGATCCTTTGCTGCTTTCATGAACGCTTTAATCTTATCTAACTTCTTGGTCATAACCTCAATCACTTCAAGGCTTCCCAATTTCTTTTGCCCGATCTCACCCCAACGCACGGGTGTCCTACACTTCCTACCGTGCAACATCTCATAAGGTGGCATGCCAATGCTGGCAAGATAACTATTATCATATGATAATTATACCAATGGTAAGTGTTCGTCCCAACTTCCTCCGAAGTCGATTACGCACGCTCGCAGCATGTCTTCCAATGTCTGAATTTTTCTTTCCGACTGACCATCCGTCTGGGGTGGTAAGCTGTACTAATATGCAGTCTAGTCCCCATTGCATCGTGAAATCTCTTCGAGAATCTGGATGTAAACCGCGTGTCTCTATCAGAAACAATAAAGACTGGTACCCCATGACGAGCCACGATTTCCTTGATAAATAGTTCTGCTAACTGCTCAGAGGAATATGTCTCGTGAATTGGCGGGCTCTCTTCATTAGACGGTCTACGATCACCCAGATTGCGTCACACCCCTTCGCAGTGCGAGGTAAGTTGGTGATGAAGTCTATAGTGGTGTGCTCCCATTTCCATTCAGGAATGTCCAGAGGCTGGATCATCTCATACAGCTTTTGATGCTCTTCCTTTACTTGTAAGCAAGTTAGGCATTTGCTCACGTACTTAGCCACGTCTTGCTTTATTCCTGGCCACAATAATCTCTATTCAAATCCTGGTACATCTTTGTGGCATCGGGGTGGATGGAATATCGATTCTTATGAGCCTCATCCATGATCTTCTCCTTCAGATCCCCATAGAGAGGGATCCACATCCGCCCGAATCGGGTTCTAACACCAAGGGTGTTTTCCCCTAAGTGTGATTCCTGTCATTTGATCCTATCAGAGTTGACTCTATTACCTTTTAGTGCTTCATCTTAGAACTCTCTCACCTTCTTCATGACATCGGGCGTCATGATCAACTGTTAAGCCTTCACCCGGATCGGTTCGGGGCGTCCTGTCCGGCTAAGGGCATCAACAATCACATTCGCCTTACTAGGATGGTAATGAATTTCACAGTCATAGTCCTTAATCAGTTCCAACCACCTCCTCTATCTCATGTTGAGATCCTTTTGTTCGAAGAAATACTTTAAACTTTTATGGTCAGTGAATATGGTGCACTTCACACCATACAGGTAATACCTCCAAATCTTCAATGCGAACACCACGAAAGCCAACTCCAAATTATGGGTAGGATAATTGGCTTCGTGGACCTTTAATTGTCTAGAAGCATATGCTATCACCTTCCTCCGTTGCATCAACACGCAACCCAATCCTGCATACGAGGCATCTTAAGTATACCACCAGGTCCTCGTTCCCTTTAGGTAACATCAAGACAGGAGCTTGAGTGATCCTCATCTTTAGTTCAACGAAGGCATTTTCCTGATCTGGACCCCATTCATACCTCACGTCCTTACGGGTCAACTTAGTCAAAGGAGAAACTATCTTGGAGAAATCCTGGATAAAACTTCTATCGTAATCCGCCAAACCTAAGATGCTGCGAATCTCGATGGCGTCTTTGGGGATTCCTATTGTATCACTGCTTCAACCTTTGCAGGATCCACTCTGATCCCCTCGGGATTAAACACATGACCAAGAAATTGGACCTCTCTTAGCTAAAATGCGCATTTGGAGAACTTAGCATATAACTTTTTGCTTCTAGGCGTCTCCAATACTTCTCGCACATGATCAGCATGCTCCTCCTCACTTGATCCTCAAAAACCAACTTGCCTCTCACAATTGGTAGAATAGTCTATTAATTCAAGGTCATAGTTACCTATTGTTCATTGTCTACTTATTCAGCTATCTACAATCCTTACACATCTACCTCCTTTAATCTTTGTTTTTTCAGACAACACCAAAGAATTATATGGGTGAAATATTCAATCTGTCAAAACCTTTATTAAGGTGGTCTTGAAGCTATATCACTAACTCTTTCATTCCTGACGAAACAATCGGTATAGTGACATGACTACGAGCTGAGTCCTAGATGACAAATCGATCTGAAACTCTTTCTTCAAATTCCGAGAAGGTCCTCCGGGGTAACATTAGGAAGGCACGCACTATAGATATATCTGTCAACTTTAAGACTTCGCCCTTAGCATCTTTCATTTAGACCGGGTAAGCTCCTCAACCTTTTTTCATAAACTTGTCTATCTCATTACTAGGATCATCCCTGAAATCATGCAATCTTCATTATCATAAGTCATGACCAGACTTCCATCATGTGTAATCCAACGGGTCATATTTTTATGTCGTGTAGTATCAGTCTCGTATACAGCTAGTCGATTCATATCCAAGACCATATTACATCCAACTAGGGTAGTAACATGCTATCCAGAAGAAAGCTGTAACCTTCCATTACTATTTTACAATCATTAACAGGGATTGCTATCCAAATAGCTTTACCAAACGTAGCTCCTACCTAAGAGATCTTTCTATTGCTTTACCTTCTAAAACATCTCATTAATCATTCAAGCTACCTATAAGATTCGGAATACTAACGTTATCGTTCAAGGCAATAGTCCAGATCATGACGAGTATTGTAAGTTTTCAATTATAGTGGCTAGTTGCAATTGACTACTTACATTACTCTTCATGCTCTAAACATTCTCTATCCCAATTCACATCGGTATTCAAATCTACTAAGCACATATAAACAAGTTGCACAAACATATAATACCGGTTTACTTAAGAACTTTTACCTGATTGCACGTACCCATTTGGGCTGGCATCCCTTCACTTGGTCCCAATTTCAATTTAAGTTTAGGATTTAAAAATAATTTACCCAATTCTCTTAAACTTTGGCTCTGATACCAACTTGTATGGCCCCATTCCCAGGAAGCCTCACGGTTGGTCCATCATCTCATAAAATCATTTCATATATAATCTTTACAGCGAAAATATTTAAACATTCCTTTCATTACATAATCTAATAGTAAAATAAACGTTTGTAATTAAAAGATTTACATTTTATTGCCCGAAATTTGTAATATATTTTCCATAAACATGGATGCCAGTCTTTATTTTTCCAAGTAGTTCTAGCTCCGTGCCATCCTCAGCAATCATCATTACCTGCCAACTAATATGCATACAAAGTCAGCTTCGCTGAGTGAATTCTAGGTTTACTTCATTAAAAGACTTTTGTAAAATATATTAGCTTTAACATTTGAAGATAATCATAACCTATCTGCACATTGGTATACACAGATTATCGCTTTATCAATACTTTGTCATTAAGACTTTTGCTTAATTATTAACTATTACTCTTCTTTATCCATCAATTCCCAATTACTATCGGTGCCTATGATAAACATAGGACTTTACCGACATGCCAATTCAGGTCTTACTGTCGTACCCAAACAGGCCATTATTGTCATGCCAATCCAGGCCTTACTGACCTGCCTGTTCTAGCCTTTACTTTACTGTCATGAAGACACAATAAATGCAACCCTCCTCTGTCATTTGCTTGCAAGGCTTTACTTTATCAAGGTACACGTTATGGGTACAATAACATTTCTTTAAGTTTCAATTACATCTTTAGTTATACATATATACGTTACATGATAAGAAATAAACTCTTAGTCTATACATTCACATTTCACCAACAATGAGAAATATTCACTGTCATTCTTTTTATTAATTAATGTTCCACTATATCATAAGTAATACTTTACATTATATCATCCGCATTACCGGTTAGCATGGCGCATTAAATCACACTTCATGGAAATCAACACATATACTTTATATAGAGAAACAATCATACCGTATAGCTGTCAAATCCTATTCGACGCTTAATCGGAACCCCTTAATGAAAACACTCAAAGTACACTAATGTGGGTAATAGTAACCTTTGTGGGTAACATACTAATTTGAAGGGTGCACTCATGCGGGTAACATACCTACGAGTATAACATACCAATATGGGTAACAAACATCCTAATACGGGTAATACAAATGCGGGTAACAACCTAATACGGGTAAGTAAATTAACTTGGGCGAACATATTAACCCTGATAAGACTAATAATACGGATACGTGTCTATATGGGAAATGGTAGCATATTTCAAACCGTCATTCCTTATGCCTATCATATCCATCCATTATACCCAAACTTTGTTTCTGGTAGTGACTATTAGCCTTGTATACCTAAAGTTCACTAATGAACTTAGCATTCATATCAACATATCATCAACGAGTCAGAACATCATAGGAAATCATAAAAAAGTCAGATCTACATGTAAACTAGTTGGTTGATAGAATACGTAATGTAGGTATGCATACTAGCCTCAAAAGAGATAAAACATTAAAAAGTGGGGATCTAGAACTCACCTGGTCTCCGCAAATAACTTCACCTAAAGTATGCTCACAGTACACGGTCTACATATAAGTTGACATGCAAAAAGATCATTTTCTACACAGTTTCACTGTCAGTTTCTCTGCTATAGTTTTGCTGCTAGTTTCTCTGCTAGTTTCGCTGCTAGTTTCGCTGCTAGTTTCGCTGCTAGTTTTTCTGCTAGTTTCGCTCCTAGTTTATTTGCTAGTTTTGCTGCTAGTTTCTTGCTAGTTTTGCTGCTAGTTTCTCTGTTAGTTTCTCTGCTAGTTCCGCTGCTAGTTTCTCTGCTAGTTTCACTGCAAGAACTGACAGTTTCTTTGGATGAACTCACAGTTTTTTCTGAACAAACTCACAATTTCTCTAGACGCATAAGAATTACGATTTAGCCCTTTTTGACCTAAAACTTCAACTTTTTTACATCCAAAACCTTAGATTTTCATTCATGAAATTATATCTAAGCTTTTTACGTGTTTTCATACATAAAAACGTGATTTTTTAATGATTCTTTGCCACTTTTTAAAACCCCAAAACCCTAGAATCCGGGTATGATCTAAAGAGACGTTTGGATGATGAATCTTACCTAGATTCTTGCTCTTTTCTTGTTGTTTGACGCCCAAAAACGCAGCTCTTCAATCCTTTAATCAATAAAGCCTCAAATCTTCACTTTTCTCCACTTTCTCTCTGTACGCTCTCTCTCTAGAAAGTGGGTTGTTTGAGTTCCAAATAAGGATGAATGTAGCTGATTTGTGTTTATATATCAGGTGTTAATGGGACTTAAACTCGTCTAACACATAACCCGTAAGGTTAATTCGGTCATCTATTTTCCTCTTATATATATCAAATAACCCCAACTAAGCCCGTTATTATTAATTGGCTTGCTTCAGAAATTTCGGGGCATTATACATTTTGGAGCTTCCAAAAGAAACACTGATTTCTTCTGAAACTTTCTTCTTCTTGTTCTTCTCAAAAGTCTTCTTCTTTATTATGTTGACAGTACTTTTGAGATTGTAGATGTAATCGTTAGCCAGGTGAGAAGTACTGCCACACATAATGCGGTCGAATTGCTTTCTTCTGTGAGTCTTCTTGTGAATGGAAGATTGAGTTTGATAATTTTCGATCTCCATCCCCATCTTTGAAGATGTTGTGATAGGCTCCTAAGGTGAACTTGCCTTTGGAGGTGGATGGTTCATGCTGTGTAGCAGTGTTACACAGCTGATCAGCCTTCATTCCTTCACAGGGATGAGTTGAACATGTACTTGGACTCTTGGTACTAGAGTTCAAAGTTGTGTCTTCAGTCTTTACCACTTGAAAACCTGTAGAAACAAAGACTTGTTTCGGCTTGGAGTTGAAGGTGGCCTTGATCTCCTGAGCTCTTTTTGATCACCTCTTTGCTGCTCGGATCAAGTACTTCATCTTTGATTGATTGGGTTTTATGAGAATCAAGTTCTCTATTGTTGTGAAACAACAAGGACCGAATATGATGATTGAGTCAGTGATTATATGGTGGAATCATACAAACACAGAACATTGAATGCAAGAAATACTTATAAATGCTCTTTGTATTGATTAAGATGAATAGTTATAATAAATGATAGGGTTTGAGCACTATACAGTAACAGGACACCTTGTGGACAAAAGACTTTGATACTGATTGTCTAACGTTAGACTAAAGCCAAAGTCTAGGTCGAAGTCTAAAGTCTAAAGTCTGAAGTCACCTCACATACGAGGTTATCTATTCTATTTATAGGCTGCATGAAGCCTTTACAAAAGACTAAAATACCCCTATACATAATCTAGTCTAAGTACAAAAGGTCTTCATCAACATTTGTTTTATTCATCCTTATGGACTAATACGGATGTGTTGAACTTCATCAGTATTTTTTTCTTCAACCGCATTAGTTTTTGGTCATCAGCATTGACAATGCGGATGAACAAACACTTAGCGCATTTGTTGCTGAGCATCTGAATTAGTTAATATGGATGAGTAAATCTTCTGTCAGCATTTGTTCGGTTGTCCGTATTTGTTAATGTGGAAGAACAAATACTTGTCAGCATTTGTTCTTTGGTCATTTGTATGTACAAATGTGGATAGCCGACACTTGTCTTCTTTTGTTGATGTAGATTCTTCATCCGCATTGGTTCTTGGACTTGGGGAGATTTCAGCAGAACAACTATCATCCACTCCTTGAATTGGCATTTATGATCCTTTCAAGGTCCAACAATACTCCCCCTAAGGATTATACAGCCTATGAACTTCAAGGTTTTGGTGAATTAGGTTGTGAGAATTCTACTGGGTCTTGATCAGTAGGAGGAGATAAAGCAGGAGTTAGGTCTGTGTATGAAGGATCCACAATGGCTTTGATCATGTTGGAGAATTGTCTTGCATCAGCTAATTTCTCTCTGCTTAGTACATGAATCTTCATTTGGCTCATAGTATGAATAGCTTCAATGGGCAGCTTCTTCAAAGAGATAGGCTCCCAGAAGGACACAGTTGACATCCCATCTCTGTGAATCAGTAAAGATCCATCCACTTCTACCTCTAGCTTCATAATGGTTCCAAATTGCAAAGGAGTCTTCTTCTTCATCCTCTGCTCTCTCTTATGAAGTATTCTGTCACAGGCCATCTTCAGGAGTTTGATGCATTTGAGAAAGAATTGCATATCACCTTCTGCAAGCTTGTTGCTGATATCCCTAAAGTGCCTTGTATAAATGTAGTGGATATAGGATTCATCAAGTAGCCTTACCTCATATCCACTAAACAATCTGATTTCAGCCCCTTCTTTTCCTCTCCATTTTCTTTCAATCACC
>BJCO01374855.1:0-12046 GCA_018326465.1 Flaveria floridana | reverse complement strand
GGGGGTCATTGAGTCTTCGCCCCTTTATGATGTTGACGCCGCCCCGAAGTTTGTAGCTGCTAGTGATGCTTTTGACGATCTCTGGCTCCTGGTCCTGGATGCCGTAGTGGCATGCACTACAAAGGGGGAGGAGGATGTGTTAAAGGATTTCTTGGCTCCCTTAAAGGCGGAAGAAGATCCCAAGTAGATCCCCCTCCCTAGTTATAGGGAGGCTAGCTTTTTGTTTGTAGTTTCTCTTTCCTTGTAATGATGCTATCCTATCTAATAAATGTTTCTTTTAACTATGATGTCCTGTCGAACTATTATCATTTTGCATTTAGTTGTATTATAAATTGTGGAGACATGGTGCACCCGTCCGGGCGACCTTGCAATGTGAATTGTAAAGACAAGGTACACCCATCCGGGTGACCTTGCAATGTGAATTGTAAAAGCAAGGTACACCCGTCTGGGTGACCTTGGAATGTAAATTGTAAAGACAAGGTACACCCATTCGGGTGACCTTGCAATGTAAATTATAAACACAAGGTACACCCATCCAGGTGACCTTGCAATGTAAATTGTTAAGACAAAGTACACCCGTCCGGGTGACCTTGCAATGTAGAATTATAAAAACAAGGTACACCCATCCGGGTGACCTTGCAATGTCAATTGTAAAGACAAGGTACACCCGTCCGGGTAACCTTGCAATGTAAATTATAAAGACAAGGTACACCCGTCCGGGTGACCTTGCAATGTAAATTGTAAAGACAAGATACACTCATCCGGGTGACCTTGCAATGTAGATTGTAAAGACAAGGTACACCCATCCGGGTGACCTTGCAATGTAGATTGTAAAGACAAGGTACACCCGTCAGGGTGACCTTGCAATGTAAATTTTAAAACAAGGTACACCCGTCCCGGTGACCTTGCAATGTAAATTGTAAAGACAAGGTACACCCGTCCATGTGACCTTGCAATGTAGATTGTAAAGACAAGGTACACCCGTCCGGGTGACCTTGCAATGTAATTTATAAAGACAAGGTACACCCATCCGGGCGACTTTGAAATGTAAATTGTAAAGACAAGGTACACTCGTCCGGGCGACCTTGCAATGTAAATTTTAAAGACAAGGTACACCCGTCCGGGCGACCTTGCAATGTAAATTGTAAAGACAAGGTACACCCGTCTGGGTGACCTTGTAATGTTGACAGTAAAGACATTTTAGGACTGTGTACTTACGGAGTACTAACTGATTCAACGTGAAACCAGATCAAATAGTGCGGAATCCTATTTGATTGGCGATCCAATCAGTGAGAACGACAACCTGATCAATCTAACGATTAAACAAACGTTAAGAATGCGTAGAGATCGACCAGGATCGAACTTTGAAGTTGGATGGATGAGCTAAAATGATCTGGATGGCTAGGGTATAATATAATTCAAAGTGTATTGTTTTCCCATGAATTATGTGGTATTTGTAGGTTTCAGTGTACAGTCGTACGACTGAGCCATTTGCATGGTTCAGTCGTGCGACTGAGTCAATCTTATGTCTTAGTCATGCGACTGATCCATTCACTTGATTCAATCATGTGACTGGTCCATAAGTATAGTCCATTCATGCATCTGGTCCATGAGCATGGTCCATAAGCATGAATAACCACAAGACTAAGTCGAACACATTTCTGAATCATTATTGACTCAAAAATATGCACAACGACCTCAAACCTATATATAATGTTCATTCATATGTGTAATAATAAATACTAGAAGAATATGATATAATCAAAGATAAATAAACATCCAAACACATATCACATTTCATTAATTTCTTGCATTACATATGTGTAATAAATGAAAGACATAGACATTTAAGTACATAAACTAGGGACATCATGTATCAACAAACTCCCCCTTGGACCTAGTTTACTCTATTGTCTAACACTCTTCACATGCTCTTGAAACTTCTTGTACTTCTCCTCTTTGGTGACTCCAGCATGAATCTCAAAAGCAAAATGGAGTCGTATAACGTGTAAGAACTGGAGAGCTTGTACATTGTCTTGTGTATCATAGAACAGTGGCCACTTGTATAAGGTATATACATCTTCTGCCGACAAGTTAGTAAGCCATATTAGGTCGAACACCCTGACTGTCTCAATCTTTCCATCTCTGTTCAAAACAATAACTGCTTCCCTCTTCCTCTAATCATAATACCACCACTTAAATTGAGGTGTGAAATCCTGTGGCATTTCCCTCAATGGAATCTTTGATATTGTCCTCGGAGGTCTCCACTTCAACACCACCTTCCTTCTTCCAAAGATCAGTCAACCTCAGTTTTATAAAGAAACCTCCCCGGTTGTTGAGGTTTGAAGTTGACCCATCTTGTGTGGTATTCCTTCTTTAATACCATCTCAAACCATCCTGACATTTTCCTTGGGTTAGCATATAACAGATTTAGGCATGCTAGTCTGTTTAACTCAAATCCAGGGAGATTCTTCAGATCATGTTGATATCTATATTACTCGATCCCTTTATCCCTTTTCACAACATAGACATCTAAGTCCTTAAAATAAGCCCATCTGATAATCTTGCCCGACGCCTTCTGATGTCTCTTAACTTTGTACAGCTTGGTGTAGGCATTTTGCTTTGGAGGTTCTCTCTGAGCTTTCATATCTGCTAAACATGCAGTCCATTCAGCTTTCCTTAGTTCCACATCGGCACCAGCAGCTTGAGTTTTACCTTCTGCCTTTTCTTTCTCAGTTGCTTTCTCATCGATCTTGTCAAATGAACCAGCGATAAAGGTTTCACCTAAGTTTGGTATAGCATCTCCATCTGTATCAATGTATTGAGGATAATGATCTGACGTGACATCCTCTATCTCTATCTCATCCACTCCTTGTAGCTCCTCATCACTAATAACATCCACTTCAAGAGCATCTTTAACTATTTCGTCCGGATTCAGTCTGAACATCTCTGCGAGCTGTTCATCTGATAGATCGTGGATATTCTCCCCCTCTTCTGGAGTGTAACTCACACATCGTCTAACAATCCCATGCAAATCAAGAATCATTGTAAGTTGAGCCTTGATTTGCTGAAGGGGAGCGACATCGTATTCATCGACCTGTTGAGTTTCACCTGTTTGATAGAATAATCAACAAAGCACACATTAATGAATCATCAAGGCATTAAACATAAATTATCATCATTTACATTAATGTAATACAATATTCAATTACAAAAGATTCCAAATTACATAAACTTTCTTAATCATTACTTTGATCTCTTTCTTGAGGCTCATCTGCTTGAGGAGCAGAGGAAGAAGCTCCTTGATCTTGAGTCTTCTTAGTACGCCTCTCCTTAGCATGTTGATTTGAGGTTGATGCATTCGCATCAACTTCAGGCTCATCATCTTCATTATCTCCTTTCTTTTTCTCCTCTCCACTGTCACCAGCCTCCTCCTCATCACCCTCATTATCAGATTCATCATCACTAGAATCATCATCATCGTCACCATTATCTCCATATCCTTTAATCTTTAGGGTCTCCTCCCTCTTACCTTTCAACCTCAGCATAATTCTCTTATTCTCGAATACAACTTTGAAGCCCTTGTGATAGATTTGGGAAACTGAGAGTAAATTGTTCTCCAGTTGTTGAACATAGTTGACTTTATCAAACTTAACCTTCTCATTTCCCACTTCACCTTGAGCTGTGATATAACCTCCTTTATTTCCCGCAAAAGATACATGCCCCCTTTAATTTGTTGACATTGAAAAGGAGAGACAGATTCCCGATCATGTGCCTGGATGCCCCACTATCAATAATCCAGGTGTTAGTGATAGCGTTGTAGCGGACAACCTGCACAAAAACAGAAATGATCAGTTCAAGAGTAGACCCAAGCCTTTACTGGCTTGGGTTTCCCAGAAGCATCATGTATTACAAACTCCACCCACTATCCTTCGGAAGATGAAGACATATTTTTCTTCATCTTGTCCTCACTCTCAGGCACACTTGTTGATTTTGCTTGCCACAAACCAGTTTTGTGTAAGGCCTGTTTGTAATAAACAGACGACTGGTTATAGTTTGAACCTTTGGTTTGCTTTCATCCCTAGGGGTTACCTTAGTTAACACAACTTTACTGTATACTTACGGAGTACTAACTGATTAAACGTGAAACTAGATCTTCAATCTTCTTTGTGGATGCAAGAACAAGCTCATTCTGAGCTTTAAGGGCATTGTGAGCTCGAACTAAAGCCTGCTCATGGGCTTCGTTCTTCTCTGTCAGCTTGGCAATATGCTTGCCCTGTTCTGCATTCATAGCCATCAACTGTCTCATTTGGTTGGCCCAAAGATCATTAATCGCCAACAGCTTGAGAACTAGCCGGTTAAGGCTCGCAAGCTGTTCCCTAACCCAACAGTGGGTAGAGTAGTGCTCTGTAGAGGTGGAATGGTGATGGATGTTCCGGCTTGGGAGATGGTTGGGGTGGTTATAGATGTGGTGTATATGGGTGTGGGGATCGGGATGGTTTGTGGAGGTGTAGTTTTTTGTATAAAGGGTGAGGAAGATGTGGGGGTAAGTGTGGTGGTGGGTATGTTGGTGGTAGTAGCTGTGATGGTGGTATTGGCTGTAGAGGTGGTAGTGGCAGTGGTGGTGGAAGAGCTCAACAAGATGATCTTTTGGCGTTTCCCCTTTTTTCCATGGGATTGGGCCATCCTCTTCCTCCTAGAACCCTTAGCAATCAGGGGTCCCCTTAGGCTGATGGGCTGGTTAGGTGTATAAGATGGATCATTATCTTTAGTATCGACACCCTTTGACCGAGCCTTGCGGGTACCAACCACCTCCTTTCCCTTATCAGTAGCTACGCACTTGCTACCGACCTGTCTCACTAGAGGCTCTTCTTTAGAGTCATCATCTTCTTCCTCTAGATCAAAGTTCCTGATATCCTCACTGATCAGGAAGTCCTGGTGGATGGCAGCTTGCTCAGACCCACCAGTAGCTGATGAACCACCCTGCTGTGGTGGTGGTTGGACAGTAGATGTGTCAGTGGCTTTGGATTGATTCTAGCCCTCATCTCCACCACCTTGACCCTTATCTTGGTCATCATCATCATCATCCTCGTCATTACCAGGAATCAAGACGCGCTCAACATCCGAGTCACTGTCATCATGACGCCACTTCTTCCTAGTCGGCGCTACATAATCAACATTCCCCAGATGGCCAAACAACCTTCTCACCGGGGGCTTAGTCTGCTTTCCCCAGTATACCTTCATCCTGCCTAACGTCATGTCATCCATCTCCTCCAATGACACCTTATCGTCCTTAAGCTTAGGTAGGTTAGGTAGCTTCTCGTTGAGGATCAGCTGTAGAAACCAGGAATACATGCAAAAACTCTCCTTCCCCTTGACCTTGATGTTCTCCCTCATGTAATTGAAGAACATCCTGGAGAAATTGAACGGGTGGTTCAACACTAACACAACAAACGCGTTCTGAATCTGATTGCTCATCTCATTGAAACCACCGCGTCGTGAGGCTATGCACTTCAGAATCACATGTGCCAAATACTTGAAAGGCGGGCACATGTTGCTCTTATTAAGCACACCTGCATTGATGTCACCGGCGTACTTAATCCGTAGAAAGCATCCCCTAACCGTCATGGGATGTAGCTTGGTGGGATAATCCATGTCATCTCCCAAATCTAACACTCTCCTCAAATCGTCTTCACCGATATCCATATCTTGTCCAAAGATGGAGCTCCGGATCCTGTAAGGCTCGATAGATCTGTCAACTATGGCATTCTCCCAGAATGCCTGATGTAGATAACGGTATGTTGTGTAGGGAGTCGAGATAGCTCGGTATATCCTGGATCGGCGTAGGAACTCTATAATACCAACAAACTCTGTAGCATTCTAGGAAGTCATGTTGAGATAAGCACAGATGTTATGCTTAGTACTCATAGTCCATCTATCACCATTGCACTGCAACACAAGCAACAAACATGTTAGACCAGCTCACAAGAAAGAACATTTGAATTTGAACAGTTCCTAAAATACTGCTTCAATCGTACGATTGAACTGTACGAATGAACTTAATCATACGATTGAGCATCCGACTGAGTTTGGTCGTGTACCATGACATGCGGTTGAACCAGTCGTGCGATTGAATCACCGGTTGAATCAATCGTGCGATTGACTCGTGCTTCTGGTTCAACTGTGCGATTGAAGTTCATCAGACTGTCCATTCACATACATACTGTGTAAGTTCGAGATTTTGAATAATTTTCAAAACAGCTAGACTCATATCAAGATTAAGGTCATTAGAAGCCCCAAGATTTGTTATTTCACCAATTATCTTTGAATTTTACTTTTAAGCTTATTTAAGGTCTGATTAAGCTTTAATCAGTTCGGTTTAAGTTTTAATATAATTCAGACATCTTAAATTGATTTATTGTATTCATGTATCCTTATTTCATCTTGGCTGTACCTGTAGATGAATGTGTATCAGTTAGCAATGGGAAATCAGTGGAAATCACAAGAAAAATTCGAAAAGGGGTCCTTTGGAAGTCGGTTATTTTTGAGAGAATTTCAAATAACGTGTAATGTTATGACCGACTGACCTCATTTTATACTGTTATGAGTTGCAGTCGTGCGACTGGACCCATAGGCATGATTCGTACGTGCGAATGAAGTTTAGTCGTACGAATGACCTATATGCATTCAACCAATCGTACGATTGGTTCATACTGAGGATGCCAATCATGCGACTCGGCCATCCTCATGGTCCAGTCATGCGACCAAACCATACTTGTGGTCCAATCGTGTGATTGGCCCATACTTAGGTTCAATCGTGCGATTGGCCCACACTTATGGTCCAATTATGCGATTGGGCTATTCTAGTGAATTTGACTTTGTTTGTCCCATTATTTCACATACTTATCTTTAATAGATGACATTATGACTATTGATCATCTCAGACATGATCCTTTTAAATAAAAACCATTTGATCACCTCAGACGTGATCCTTTTAAATGAAAACCATTTGATCGCCTCAGATGTGATCCTTTTAAACAAAAACCATTTGATCACCTCAGACGCGGTCCTTTTATCTTTCAGAAACAAGCCTTTCACAGTTAACGTTCGTTTCATTATGTGACATTCACAGAGTTCAGTCTGGTTACATATTCCGACAACGACTCAATACAAACATAACTAAAACAGGAAAAACTTGAAACTAAACTGAAATAAGACTTATTTTTGTATTTTTATTTGAGTAGGGTTGAAAACATTTTAACTTCAATTTAACGATTTCTCCCCCTGAGTGGAACAACTTCAAGCATTAAGATCGTTTCTAGAAAGATTCACATGGAATTAGACATGCATAAACACACAATCATTTGGGACTTTTTGTATTTATATCAATAATAGAGAACAATATATTTACAATTCACAGAATCTCATTCATCTAAGAGTCAAAAGCACTAACAGGAAATCATGCTAGAGCTGTTGTAAAGCACACATTGATTTTCAACATCGAGAGTTGTAGCCACGATGATTGTCAGTATGTTTGTCCACTTAAATCCATACACAGATTTTTGACACACATTGGTGATTATTTAGGTGTATTGGTTCAACAAGTATTTATGGATCCCATGCTTATATGGTAATCAACATTCCTCAGGAGATTTTTGAGTGGTCTATGGATTTTTACCAAGAAGAAACTATTCTAAGAGCTTTCAAAGAGATGCTAAGCCTTAGGTTAGTGCCATCGCACAACAGAGTGGCGCAAACAACAATGAATTCTTAAAATATATAGGTTATGCTTATCCTCAGGTCAGTGCCATCGCACAGCAGAGAGGCACACAACCTATCTTCTTGTTGGAGCAATTTTAGAATACATTTAACGCAGCAACAATATTTTTCATTAACTTGATTGCGTTTCACATTTGTCATGTGCTTTGCTTATTGTTTTGGTCATTCGCACACATTTGTGGCTGTCTTTTTGCTTCTCACTCCTTATTGGAAATTTATTGATTGTGCAGACTAGGGATAAGATGAGAACCCACACCATGTTGATTGATTTAATTTGCATGATTCACCAATGATGTCTACTAGTCTATTGTGTTGAATCTACTGACACATCATATAATGGACTTGCAACCCCTAGATCTACTTTCTCCATGTAACCACAGTAACAGACTAGCTTACTATCATTTTTCAACTTACTAAGCTTTGACTTCTCAGACTTATAATTTTCTGTGACTTTCAATATAATATTTCAAGAATGAAAATCCTTTTGGTGTCTTTAATGATTCGATGCCTGTGTACTATTATATTCCACTAAACTGAATCGATTTCTAGGATTTGACGTCTTTGCTTTTCAGCTTACCTGCCCACCTTTTTTTTGTTAAGTAATAAATAGTGAAACTTAAACTATTCTCCCCCTAAAATTCTAAAACAAAAAATCTTTTTGTGTTTTTGAAAATTTTTAAGATAGAAGAGAAAAGAAAATAAAATAAAATAAAATAAATTTGAAAAAAAATAGACTACGAAACATACGGGCGGACTATGAACTCGACTCCTCCGGAATCACATTCTCTTTCTTTTTGACACCATTTACCTCTAATAAATAATAAAATCTCGGTTTATCAAAAGCTTTTGTATAGAGGTCGGCGTGCTGAAAATCCGTGTTAATTTTAGTTATATCGATTAAAAGCTTTCCAAAACAATCACGTATGAAGTAATATTTAATGCCGATGTGTTTGGTTTTGGGATGTTGTACCGGATTTTTAGTTACAGCTATGGCAACAGAATTATCAACAAAAATAAGAGTGTTAGTAAATTACAAACCGTAGTCCTGCATTTCCTGTTGAATCTAGATGATTTGAGAACAACAACTTGTAGCAGCAACATATTTAGCTTCACATGTTGACAGAGCAATGAATGTTTGCTTCTTACATTGCCAGGTGACTAACCGCCTTCCAAAAATTGACACCCCGCAGATGTTGACTTGTAGTTCATCATGCATCCACCATAGTCTGAGTCACTGTAAGCTGTAAGTTCAAAGTCATCATCATGAGGATACCACAACCCGAGTGTTGGAGTACCCTTTAGATAACAAAAGATCCGCTTCACCCCAATCAGATCATTGACTTTTGGTTTTGACTGATATTTGGAAAAGAGACATGTGGCATACATGATATCAGGACGAGAAGATGTGAGATACATTAGAGATTCGATCATTCCGTGATACATTGTGGCATCTACAAAATCCCCATTTTCATTGGGTGCCACATCGTGGTTTGTGGCAAGAGGGGTACCAGCAACCGTTACATTTTCCATATCAAACCTACTTAGGATGTCTCCCCCGTATTTGGTCTGATGTAAAAAGATTCCATTAGGTGTCTGATCCACCTGTAACCCCAGAAAGAACTTTATCTCTCCGATTGCACTCATTTCAAATTTAGCTTTCATCACAGGTTTAAATTCTTTACATAATGCTTCTTTTTTAAATCAAAGATTATGTCATCCTTGTATATCTGAACCAACAGTAAATCACCATCTTTTTATTTGATGAATAACGTGCAGTCAATCACTCCCCTTCGAAAGCCATGTTTGAGCAGGTGTGTGGAGAGTTTCTCATACCAGGCTCGAGGGGCTTGATGTAGCCCATACAAAACCTTGAAGAAATGATAAGGATCTTCCAAACCTTCGGGTTGACTGACGTATACTGTCTCGCGGATTTCACCATGAAGAAATGCACTCTTCATATTCAATTGATAGACCTTGATTTTCATGTAGGATGCGTAGGCTAGGATTATTCTAATTGCTTCCATCCTAGCAACTGGTGCAAATACCTTATTATGATCCACACCTTCAACTTGTCTGAACCCTTGGACTACTAGTCGTGCCTTGCTTCTGATAATGAGCCCCTGGTCATCTTGCTTGCAACGAAGAAACCATTTTGTGCCGATTACTTTTGCACCATTTGGTCTGTCCACAAGATAGGGTCAACACCATTCAGATAGATTTCAAACCGTTTTTTCCATTGCGGGTATTCATCCAAAGTCAACAGCTTCGGTGGCTTGTTATGATTCCCAATCACATTTTCTAAAAGCAATAGATTCCGGATTCCTGATTCCTTACCAGCAGTAAACGCAGAGTTCTGATCGTCCATGGTCTCAAACTTGAACAATTTTGTATATGACAGAGTTAATCGTGTGATTAAAGAGTACGACTGAGTTCAATCGTGCGATTGGAGAGTGCGACTGAGTTCAATCGTCCGATTGAGTTCAATCGTGCGATTGAGGAGTGCAAATGAGTTTACCCATGTAGATCAGCTTAATCGTGCGAATGAGCAATACGACTAAGTCAGTCATGCGGTTGAAACGTGCGATTAGAATTTAGTCATGCGATTGAGTTAATCGTGCGACTGAAACTACAGTGAATGAAAAATTCAAAACTTTGAACACTTTGACATGAAAAACGATAGTTCACAAACCCTAATCTGACGTAATTCGAAAAGGATGAAACTTTTGAATCAAGCACACTTCAAAAACACTTTTTGAGTCAAAACGAGAATTTTGTTTTTGAATTAAAACGTTAGTTTTAACACGAACACTAATCGAATCCACGAAGAATCACGAGCCAAAGCTCTGATACCATTTTTAGGACCGTGTACTTACGGAGTACTACTAATTCTACGTGAAACAGATCAAATAGTGTGGAATCCTATTTGATTGGCGATCCAATCAGTGAGAATGACACACTTATCAATCTAACGATTAAACAAACATTAAGAATGAGTAGAGATCGATCAGGAACGAACTTTGAAGTTGGATGGACGAACTAAAACGCTCTAGACGGCAAGGGTATAATAATATTCGAAGTGTCTCGTTTTTCCATGAATTATGTGGTACTTATAGGTTTCAGTGTACAGTCGTACAACTAAGCCATTTGCGCGGTTCAGTCGTGAGACTGCGTCAATCTTATGTCTTAGTCATGCGACTTATCCATTCACCTGATTCAGTTGTATGACTGGTTCATAAGTATAGTCCATTCCTGCGTCTGGTCCATGAGCATGGTCCATAAGCATAAATAACCACAAGACTAAGTCGAACACATTTCTGAATCATTATTAACCTAGAACTATGCATAACGACCTCAAACCTATATATAATGTTCAATCATATGTGTAATAATAAATACTATAAGAATATGATATAATCAAAGATAAATAAACATCCAAACACATATCACATTTCATTAAGTTCTTGCGTTACATATGTGTAAGAAATGAAAGACATAGATATTTAAGTACATAAACTAGGGACATCATGTATCAACAAGACAAGGCACACCCGTCCTGGTGACCGTGCAACATAAATTGTAAAGCATGGTATACCCGTTCGGCTGACCTTGCAATGTAAACTGTAAAGACAAGGTACACCCGTCTGGGTGACCTTATAATTAAATTGTAATGAAAAGGTACACCCTTTCGGGTGACCTTGCAATATAAATTGTAAAGACAAGATACACCCGTCCGGGTGACCTTGCAATGTAAATTGTAAAGACAAGGTACACCCGTCCGGGTGACCTTGCAATGTTGATAGTAAAGACAAGGTACACCGGTCCGGTGACCTTGCAACATAAATTGTAAAGTCAAGGTACACCCGTCTAGGTGACCTTGCAATGTAAATTATAAAGACAAGGTACACTGTTAGGATATTATAAGGCTGGTGCAACCAAAACCACTTTACATAGTCATTTTGGTGCTACATTCAAGGGCTTCCTAACCTAAGTATGAGATCTTCCGAGAGTCTGAAGAACAACAGTTGAAGACATCAGCTGAAGGCAACAGCTGAAGTCAACAGCTGAAGACAACATCTGAAGCCAACAGCTGAAGACTATCTTCCGAAGACAAAGTCTGATGAAAGAGCTGAAGACAAAGTCTAAAAGCTTCCGAAGACAAAGTCTGATGACTTCGGAAGACAAAGTCTGAAGGCTTCCGAAGACAAAGTCTGAAGACTTCCGAAGACAAAGTCTGAAGAAAGAGCTGAAGACAAAGTCTGCTTCCGAA
>BJCO01374844.1:0-18665 GCA_018326465.1 Flaveria floridana | reverse complement strand
CACCGAACCGGACCGGATTGGAGTCCGGTTCCCGGTCGAACCGGTCGGACCGGCCGGTCCGGTCCGGTTTTCAAAACATTGCAAAGTACAAACTTTTATGTAGCAATTGTAAGTTTGATCCTCAAATTCTACAAAATAAAAAGTTAGTTCCAAATTTTATATCTATGTTGCAATTTGGTCCTTAAAAGTTAAATATTAACCTTAGTCCAAACTCTAGTAAATGCATAAACATTGAATGATTTATTTAAACTTGACAAAATAAATTCATTTGAGTCATTAAAGGTCACTTTGGGTTGTTTTAGAAATAAAGTGGGTCAAGATGGGTCTAAAAAATTTCAAGAGGGTAAGAGCATTCATAGAGGGTTGCTTATATTTTTGTGGATGTGCTTTTTATATGAAATGGTTATGAGTATAGTAGAGATAAAATGTTACTGTTTATATATACATCTGCTAAGACATTGTTTATCCATATAAAACTTTTCTTATTTTTTTAAAAGTGGTTATAAGTGGATGAGAGAGAATATATAATAAAGAAGTATTATTTAGTTAAAAATGAGAGAAATAATTATAATTTTTAATGTAATTATAAGAATAAGGATGAGTTGAAAATAACCCCATATCGCCTCCCCCCCCCCCCCTCTCCCCGCATTGAAGTGCAAACTGCGAACAACCAAATACTGGTGTATAAAGAAGCTTTGTCGAACCCTAACTATGGATCGTAAGAAGCGCGACAACCTCTTGTAGTCTTGTTCGAAATTCTCAAAATCGCAATTCTCAAAACCTTTTGTTCTAATTTCTCAAAAGCGAAGCTCACAACATTCTAAATCTTTGATTTGATTTTGCTTTGCATGTGATTTGAATTCGGTAGTAGGAATCGACCCATCATAGTTTCTTTGGTTTTTTTTGTTTTTAGTTGCGATTCATGTATTCAAGTAATCACATATGATATTTGTAAGCATGTGGATTGTAATTAACCTACATTCTAGAAAACTCGTATGTTGGGTTCACAACCTCTCTTCCTTTAAATTCTAATAATAGTCACTAAGAATGATTTAAAAGGCATTATGTCTTAGTGTTTAATCATTAAGATCGACTTGAGAATAACTACTGTGCTTCTAAGAGAGGTATCTTTTTGTATATGTTATATTTTAGATTTTAGATTTTAGATTTCTGCTTATCTTATAACTTAAGCTATTATGTTATATGAACATCTTGATAGAAGGTTATTTTGAAAGATTATCCCCTACAAAAAAAACTATTATAATCATTTTAGTTTGTTAATTTGGTTTCATGAATACTGGAATGATATGTGTATAATTTGATGCTTAAATTAATCTCGTGTATTTCTTGTGATGTAGTTTTATCTTATAAATTTGATTTGCATTTCAAATCTGAATGTTTGGTTTATAATAGATAGTTCATTAGTTTTTTTAGAAAAAAATTGATGTAAATCTAAATTTGAGATGGATAGTCATGCTCAAACCCATATTAACCTGTACTTATTCCGACCGATATCCATATTGATTCTTTTTTTAATGGCAAATTGAATTTTAATAATTCAAACTATTACCACCAACAATACCATTAACATAATTATTAAAAATTTACGCTTGATTTCGACTTGATTCGTTCACAATAATGAATATGAACGAAATGAAAAACATAAAAACTAAATCGAGACTATAATAAGTACAAATCGAGTGTGAATGTATGATAATTATACTACTAGTACTTATCGGTAATAAAATGAAAGTTGAGATTATTACTGGAAAAATCAATAGTATGGATTATTATCTGTCAATGAGTAATAATTTGGATTATTAAAATCCAATTTACCGTTTTTAATCAACCCATTCTAACATACACCTATCCTAATCTAAACCCATCCTGACCCGACAACCAACCCAATCCAACCCGTTCATTTTGTCATCTCAAATTTTAATGACATAGAGCGAAAACGTAATGAGTACATAAAATTTTGGACTAATTTTATAATTTTAAATGTTTATGAACCAAACATGCAATCTGATTAAACCACATGAACCATTTATTTAGTTTTCTCATTTTTCATTTGTAATTGCTCTGTAATTAGTGTGATTCAATTTATATTTGGTTCTGATTCTTCGTATGTAGTTCTTTTTGGTATTTGGTGAGTTAGTTTTTAATTTTATTTTTCAAACATTTACTTATTGGAAAAAGTATGATATGAGAATAAATGTACAAATTATATCTCTTATAGCTATATATACTTTTAGTTTTCGTACATAATCGTCTGGATATATCTTATAAATTGTGTACAAATCAGTGAATCACTTTTAGTTGGACTTATGAAAATTCAATCAAATAATTTACAAAGAAATCAAGATTATATATATGAATCTATCCTCAAAGCAACTCAACATTATAAACTAGAGGCTTTCTATTGGATGATATGTATTTAATATGTCAATGATGAATGTTTAGAGGTAGATTATGTAACATGTATTCTTATAAATATTATCAATGAGAAGGGAAAAAGACAAGTTAGTCAATAATCCAATATGGTATCAGAGTACCAGGCTCTTTGATATCAAACCCTAACCTTAAACAGCCGTCGCCCCCTCCCTACACCTCCATCTCTGTTGTCTTTCTTCATCATCTAAACCCTAGCACCATACATGGCAGGGGACAAAGCTCCTAAAGAAACTACCAATGCCATTCACCCAGCAACCACCATTCCCAACATCAAAAATAACATCAACATCGTGCTAAGCATCGACGATGATTACTATAATGCATGGGTGGTTTTCTTCACAACACAATGTATTGCGTGTAACGTATTGGATCATATCATTCTATCGGCTGATTCATCCTCTTCTTCCAACACGAACGATGACGAGTGGAAACGTCTAGACGCCATCGTTCTTCAATGGATTCACGCTACCATATCCAAAGATCTACTCCGTACCATAGTTCGAAAAGGTCAAACTGCCGCTCAAGCATAGCAAGCCCTGGAAAGTATTTTTGTCGATAGCAAACCAACCCAAGCCCTTCATCTTCAACACAAGTTTGGAAATACAAGGATTGATGACTTCCCAAACGCCACTGCTTATTGTCAAGAACTAAAGACCCTAGCCGATCAACTCTCCAATGTCGATGCTCAAGTCACAGAACAAACACTTGTTCTTCAACGTATTTCGGGCTTTAATACGGAGTATGAAAGCTTCTCCACCTTCATTCAACAAACTCATCTGCTCGCCGACTTCAACAACGCTAGATCTCGACTTATTTTGGAGGAAACTAGAATAAAGCACACTCAAAAAGCCACCGCTCTTCATGCTGCACAATCCTCAGGTACATCAACACCTCCCAACTCGACGGGGTCTCACAACCCGTCACCTGGAGCATTGGATCGGAATAACAGGGGTCGGGGCCCCGACTACAGCAACTACAATGGGTCTCGAGGTCGTGGACGTCGGGGTCGTAGCCGTGGTAGGTTTGGCAGGGGTCGTGGTAGAGGTAACTACTAACAATTATGGTAACTATAGTAACTCGGGTCCCTATGGTAACGGTCATTACCCTTCCTGGCACAACCAATTTCAATAGCAACCCTCATGACAACAACACTACTCCCCCCCTCCCCTATGGCCCGTACCACTTTGTCCCTATCCTACCACCTCTACACCCTAAACCTCATCCAACCGCTCACCAGGGATACTTGGACCAGGACCCTCTACAGCTTATGCGGCGTTAGAGCAGTCATATACACCAACTAACATTGAACAAGCGTTGCATACGATGACTTTGAATCCGGATCAGAACTTGTACATGGATACCAGAGCCACCAATCACATGGCCAACAACTCAGGTAACCTCTCATCTTTTATTAATAATGGTCGTTTAAATTCAATAGTTGTGGGTAACGATGTACAAATACCAACTACGGGCACGAGTCACACCACTTTAAAACCACCTTTTCTGCCTATAAAACTTTCTAACATTCTTGTTTCTCCACACCTAATTAAAACCTTCTTTCAGTTAGAAAACTCACCACAGATAATAATGTTGCGATTGAATTTGACCCATTTGGCTTTCTTGTGAAGGAATATCAGACCAGGATCCCTATCCTCATATGTGACAGCTTTGGGGATCTGTACCCTCTCGTTTCTCCATCTACTCAAGTCACTTCTCCATCAACTTTTGCTGCTCTTTCTAAAGATCTTTGGCAATACCAGTTGGGACATCCAGGATCTTCTCTTTTACGCATTTTGAATAAAAACAAGTCTATTTCTGTTGGTTCTTTCAATGATAAACAGTTATGTCAATCTTGTGTCTTTGAGAAACATGTGAAACTCCCATTTTATGACTCAGCTTCTAGTACTTATTTTCCTTTTGACATTGTGCATAGTGATTTATGGACTTTCCCAATTCAAAGCTCGGTAAGTCACCATTATTATATCTTGTTCCTAGATGATTATACAAATTATTATGGACATATCCTTTAGCTTATAAATCTAATGTGTTTGCCGTTTTTCTTGAATTTCAAGCTCTTATTAAAACCCAATTTGAATGTCAAATTAAAACGTTCCAATGTGACAATGGCGTCGAGTATAACAATCACAATTTTTATAATTTTTGTAAACAAAATGGCATGCAATTTCATTTTTCTTGTCGACATACGTCTCCTGAAAATGGCAAAGCTGAGCGTAAAATATGTTCCATTAACAATATTATACGAACTCTCCTTACTCATGCATCTCTTCCTCCTTACTTCTGGCACCACGCTCTTGATATGGCCACCTATATTTTAAACATATTAACCTCCAAAGTCAGAAACAACCATACACCAACTTGTCTCCTCTATCACAAAAATCCCTCTTATTTCAATCTTCAAACGTTTGGATGTCTTTGCTGTCCTTTGTCTCCTTCTACTACAATAAACAAGCTTTAAAATCATTTTACTCCTTGTGTCTTCTTAAGGTATCCCCCTAATCATCGTGGCTACAAATGTTACGACCTCTCTTCTAAAAAGATAATTATTTCTTATCACGTAGCATTCGAAGAAACTATTTTTCCTTTTAGCTCTTCTTCTCCTCCTCCGAGGTATGATTTCCTTCACAAGGACGTTGAATCGGACATTCAACCCGCAATCCGTCACCACATCTCCACCACCACAAATACACCAACATCATCACCCACCACCGCGGGGGTCGGGGCCCCGACACCCGCCACTTCACCACTGGCTATCCAACCTTCATTTCCCTCTCCGTCAGCCACCACTCAATCATTTCCTACTCTGCAGGTCAACCAACAGCCGGTCACCCACACTCAAACAACATTGTCTAACCCGTCACCAACTAACCCTTCCTCACATAACAATTCACCCACACAATTGCAGCCCACCCATACACACCCTATACGTACACGCATCATGACTAGACATTCTAAACCAAAGACTTTATTTAATCTTCATGCAACCACATCCCTTATTCCCATACCCAAAACCCTTCCCGATGCCCTATCTAGTCTTGTTTGGCATCGTGCTATGACTGATGAGTTTAAGGCCCTTATTGATAATAAGACTTGGGTTCTTATGCCTTGTTGTGCTAATAGGAATGTAATCAGGTGTATGTGGATTTATAAACACAAATTAAAATCAGATGGGTCTCTAGAGCGCTGTAAAACGCGTCTAGTTGGGGATGGTCGGTCTTAACAGGTGGGAATTGACTGTGATGACACATTTAGTCTGGTAGTAAAACAGGCTACCATACGTATTGTTTTGTCTCTTGCTCTGCAACACAGGTGGGATATTAGTCAACTTGATGTCAAGAATGCCTTCTTGCATGGCAACTTGTTAGAAACAGTTTTTATGCACCAACCGTCAGGTTTCCGGGATCCCAGGTACCCTAATCATGTTTGTCAGCTACAAAAGTCGCTTTATGGTCTTAAGCAGTGTATCTTGGTGATAACTTAATCTCTTGGTCTTCCAAAAGACAGTCTATTATTTCTAGATCTAGTGCCGAGGCAGAGTATCGAGGTGTAACAAATGTGGCGGAAGAAGTTTGTTGGTTACGTAATCTTCTTTTGGAGCTTGGTTCGCATCCCCATCGCACTTCCATAGTTTACACGGATAATGTCAGTGCCATTTATCTCTCAGGGAATCCGGTTCAACATCAACAAACCAAACACATCGAGGTTGATATACACTTCGTAAGAGAACAAGTCTGCCAAGGTAACATTCGAGTACTTCATATACCTTCGCGCTACAATTTTTTAGACATTTTCACAAAAGGCTTACCGTGGGTTCTCTTCAACGAGTTTCGTTCTAGTCTAAGTATTCAAAATCCTCCTCTTTAGACTGCGAGGGTGTATTAGATGATATGTATTTAATACGTCAATGATGAATGTTTAGAGGTAGATTATGTAACATGTATTCTTATAAATATTATCAATGAGAATGAAAAAAGGCAAGTTAGTCAATAATCCAATACTTTCTTTACATAAGGAATAATCCATCATAATATTTCAGTTTATGTTTAACGGTTGACAGTTACAACTATTAACAGTTATACATTCACATTAGTAGAAAAATCGTTTGGCAGAAACTCTATCGGTAGAAACTCCAAGTTACCGTTGACTCATGGTTGCTATCATTTATAATAGTCGCTATTCACTCCCTACAGCGAGTTACCTAACACCTTGGATTTGAAAACATAGCAATAGGTTCAAACATCTGAGATATTTACCAAATCAAGAATCATTTATTCATTGGTGTGTTTGTTTCCATAATAGTTTTACACCTACATTGTGATCAAATACTTACAATAAAGAGGCAGGTAAACGGGCAACAAGTTGCGCCGCAACCCCTTTTTGAATAGCAAAACCCAGCCTACTAAAAACAAAACCTTAAACCTTAGGGGTCGAAACGTTACTATGGATGACCCGTTGAACCCGATTCAGGAAGTTCACGGCCTCCGGGGCTAGGAAACCAAAAGTATCAAAGGCCAATGGAATAAAAACATGTTGATTCACAAGCAAGCTTTCTCATGTTTAGTGACCCTGCATGATTCCACCTTTAACGCCGCCTGTCCCGTAACAAACCTATTATTCCTGAGCCCAACCAAAATAATACTCCGGTAAGATCCATATAAGCGTGTTTTCCCCGTGCCCACCCAAATACAAGAACGTCAGCTGGGCACAGAGTAGACTTCCCCTCTCGTGGATCTGTAAGAAAGTTCACGGGAGCCTCCTTTTTAGCTGAAATTCCTGCCCGCTTAAGGACATCACAAAGGACATCCCTAACCAAATCATGCTTGCATTTAAAACCAGGCAACTCTTTGCAATGAACCACATAGTCACCAAAAGCATCCAAACAAACTTTATGGCAAACTGTACAAGGCTCATCAATCGAAAATAAGGGAATCATTAACCGATACTTAAGAATAATCCGATACTCCAAAGATGACATATGCTGCCCTAGTCCTTCAATTGGGATGACGGTCAAAAGATCCTGAGCCCGAGGAGCCCATAAGCATGCAAACACCGCTTTTTGACGGGGGTGATAAATCAAACCTCACTTCCAAATTTTGAACTATCCTACCATAAAGTGCACTTGCCAAAACATGTTGGGCTTTACGGGGCGGTGTCCTTTTTAGAGAACCCGCTAATATCAAAATCAGGAAGAGATTTATGCACGCGGTCCAACGCATACCTATAATCAGAATCTATCCCGTCCAAGCTACATCCCCAAAGAATGTGGTCGTGAAAAACCAATGATTGTGCCCTAGAGCCACAAAAGCATACGTCGATACATCTTTAACGGAGCATAAACCAAGCCCCCCAAAACGAGTCAGAAGGGATGCGAGTCTCCACCGAAGATCCCCAAAAAAAGGCCCTCCAAAAACTACAATATCCTCTATTGCCTCCCGAAGCCCTTTGTCAAACATAGAGACAGCTTCCCCTACATACATAGGCTGGCATGTTCAAATGCTGAATAGTAATTTCCCAACTCCCATACATGAGCGGAGTAGAAGGAGTTCTCACTGAGGGTCTCGCAGACGTAGGAGGCATCCCATTAGTTCCACAGCCCGAGATGCCCTTTTCATAGCCAAATTACTGATGAAACCCGCATCACGACTAACAGCACCCCCAAGGAGTTTCACCCCTAGCTCCGGTCGTTCGATCTCGCAAGAAAACAAACCATCTTGCACATTCACCCCATTACACGATGGCCAAAAAATTTCTGTTTTCTTGATGTTGAGTTGAAGACCCAAGCGTGGCCTCTCGGTCATGATGACATCTAAGGCCTTAGCCACCTCTCCAGTCTCTCCAATAATCGTACCATCATCAAATTTAACATCTTATTTAACATGTAAAAACTCATTTCTCACAAAAAACATACACATGTTTACTCATTATAATTACAAGATTATTATCTATTAATCACATTACAGTATTAAACTTTAATTCTTTTTCAAAAAGTTATTCCTTCCACTATATCTCACGTACTTACAATCCCATCGACATCTGATCCTCATCATCCGACCTGACAATTCAACCCGAATCCGACATAAACACAAAAAACTAGACATGTCAAGTGAGTGACTAGAATTCAACAAGACATGTCGAAACGTTGGAAATACAACAAAATATCACTTAGAAAATCAACGCGGCCTAGACTACCCCCATTGGGAACAAACTTAGCTTAAAATGGACGTACACCATAAGAAATTAGACCTAAAATAATAGATTCAAAGTTCAAGTGTGATCATTTGATGTTGAGAGTATAAATAAAGTTATTGCTACATGAGCCTTTTATATCAACATCATAAATTCTATTATGAGACTTGGCTTTGAAATAGAATACATATTCTTTGACGGTTAATATGTTTCCTTCATAGAAGACCAAAACGCTACCTACATATTCTAAATATTTTATATTTTTTTATTTGACTGTTAATAAGTAGAAAACATTTTTGTTCATTCAATTCATTACATTTTTGCTTAGATTTTTTCATACTAAACGTTACCTATATATTCTAAATATTTTTTATTCTTATATTTATGAAACGATGTTAAAACTTAAAAGTGCATGTTATTTATTAATACTTTAAACTCTAGAAGACGTACACAATTGACAATCTAAACATTCAACGATAAAATTAAACACATAAAATAATAATCATGAGTAACTTGTGCTTAAAACACATTCTCCCGGAAGTAAACGCCTATATATGCCATTCAACCAACTCACCCCCACCATCTCATTGTGGCAAACACATAACAGACCACCAAACATGAACAAACACCTCTTCTTCTTCTTCTTCTTCTTCTTCTTCCTCCTCTGTCTCCTCTTCTCCTCTTCATCAGACGCATCAAACTCCTCCTCCTCCTCTTCATGCCCTGTCAACTTCAACTACGTCAACACCTTTCCATGGGACCCCTCCGACTGCACCACCACCAACTGCTGCTCCACCCTCCGGAGCCTCTACGGCATCGGCCTCTCGCACCACCTCCACACCAACAAGACCTTCTACTTCCCTGACGCACCAACAGCTGCATCCTGTCTCAACGACTTCCAGACCCACCTCTCGTCCTTCCCCGACGTTCGACAGACCTTCGCCACCTGCCTCACCTCCGCCACTGAGTTCATCGCTAGCCCCACCAATTGCGCCGGGATAGTCACGCTCTCCGATTGGCTCGATCAAGTCGGTCCCACACCCGTGCTCGAGTCCTCGTGCAACGGAGATCTCGCAGCCTTTCTCAAGTGTAGCTCCTGTCTTGATGCGGGTATGGAAGTCAACTCTCGCTTGGTGTCTTTGAGCCACAACTCTACCAAATGTTTTCAGTTCACCGCTCTCTATGCTGCTGGAATCATCAACAGTTTAGGGCCCGAAAACATTCCAACGGCGGATTGCATACTCGGGGTTTCTTTGTCCACTTCCGCTTCCAAGTCCAAATCGAATTCTAAGAAAAACATCATTTTTGCCATCTCAGGAGCTTTGATCGGAGCGCTGATCGTTCTGGTTGTGGTTTTGTTTTACACAAGATTTAACTACAAGCGGAAAGAAGCTCAGTTACATGTGGATTATGTACGGAATGTGAAAGATCGAGTTTTGCCCAACACTGGTGCCAAATGGTTCACTATACACGAGCTTCTTGCAGCTACAAATCAGTTTTCGCAGCAGAATTTGATAGGTCAAGGTGGATTTGGGGTTGTTTACAAAGGGACTCTTTCTGATGGAACAGTTGTTGCTGTTAAGAAGATGACGGGCTTAGATATGGATGGTGATGATGATTTTGTTAATGAGGCTCAGATTATAAGTAAGATCAGGCATCGGAATCTGCTGCCTTTGAGAGGCTTTTGTGCCACGAGTGATCCGATTGATGGGACCCAGAGGTACCTTGTGTATGATTTTATGCCGAATGGTAGTTTACATGATCAGATATTTAGCCACAATGGGTCGAACAAGAGGCTAACTTGGCCTCAACGAAAGTCAATTATTCTCGATGTGGCGAACGGGCTGTCTTATTTGCATAACGGGATTAAGCCCGCGATATTTCATCGTGATGTAAAGGCGACCAACATTCTTTTGGACTCGGATATGAAAGCCTTGGTTGCGGATTTTGGATTAGCTAAGCAAAGTAGAGATGGGCAGTCTCATATGACTACAAGAATCGCGGGAACCTATGGTTATGTAGCTCCTGAGTATGCGCTTTACGGGCAGTTGACGGAAAAGAGTGATGTTTATAGCTTCGGGATCATAGTTCTTGAGATTATGAGCGGGAGAAAAGTACTTGAAGAGGTGAAAGGAGTGAACTCCGGGATGGTTTTGATTGCGGATTGGGCGTGGGAGCTGGTGAAAGCGGGTCGAATTGAAGAGGTTTTTGATAGCTCAATGAGAGATGGAACATTGCCTAAGAGTGTGATGAGTAGATTTGTTAGCGTTGGATTACTTTGTGCTCATGTTATGGTGGCGATTCGACCTACGATATCTGAAGCTCTCAAGATGTTGGAAGGTGACATCGATATCCCACGGTTGGTTGATCGCCCACCACCCCTCGGCCACGAGTCTTCTAGATCGAGTTTCGAGCATAGCATCAGTTTGTGGTCGAGTAGCCAAGGATCTATGTTTAGTTCACGGCTCAACCCTTGAATTGGAGTCAAAGAACCACTTGGACATATCATTCCATATCGAGTGTAATACAATTCTTTATTTACTTCACATGATAACCTTATAATAGTGGTTTGTATTCTATTTATATTCTATCTGTATTATGCTCTTGGGAGACTCAATACAGGTTGTCATGTTTCTTTTCTAACGTGCCAACCAAAGAAACTTGCTTAAATGGGCGGGTATCAGTTCTGTTCTTTCCGTAACTAAATTTTGCTCTCAACCACACACACATTTATAATTTTGATACGTGTATTTATACCCTTAGAAAGAAAGCTATACATTTTGCTTTGATATATTTGTATTCTGTAATTTCTTCGACTATGTTTCGAGGTTTTGATTGGCCAAGCAGAGCATTTTGTTTTTTTAACTGATTTGTCAGTTTGTTAAGCATTTTGTTTGAAAACTACAGACATTTTACCTAAAAAAAAAAAACTGCACCTAAATCTTAGCCTTCTAACCGCTTTTGATCAATGGTTTTTTATGTTTAATAAAAAAACGTCAAGAGTGTACTTTCATAGATCCATATTCTCATTTTAAGAGACAAGGATTTTCTTTTCCTTATGGCTTTTTGCCACCTACTTTTAACATTGAAACAGGTAAGTTTCAAATTCATAATAAGTAGTTGTAACCTTTCATTATAGTTAAAAAAAGAAGCTTTAACAAGTTTCTTTTACTGCGGTAGTCATCCAAAATCTTTTAATCATAAATATATTAATTGTACTCTAGCTTTATCTATACTAGTTATTATTCTACGCGCGTTACGCGGGGAATTCTCTCACAATCAACTAATACTGTCCACAACACTGAAGGACGCCCTTTCCACAAACAGTCACAGTTAGCATGCCATATTAGTTTTTTATTAACTTCTATACATTCTTCCCACAATCAACTTTTACCCCAAACACCATCCTTCCCACAAACAACCATTAAAAATTCATAAAAAAACATAGAAACACACATTTTTGTGTCATGGGCCCCACAAAATGCATCCACGGAGCGCCCTTGGTAAAGGGCGAGTGCAGGACGAATGGGTCTGCACAATGCAGCCTTTCCGAAAGGCGGCACAGACGGGGCTAAGGGCGGGACGTTGTGGACAGTCTAAGAAATACACAAGACTTTCACGATAAATCAACTAAGGAATACATAAGACTTCTACGATACATAGGTTTAAATATTTTGTAATGCAAACAGTTAATTTAATACTAATAATCAAATAGTGTCAGGATTATTACAGAACCACTTTTTATTTTCAGAACCAAAAAAACCATTGGTTTACAAAAATGTAAATTACGAACCACTGATTTACATATATGTAAGTTAAAGCTTTATATCTTCACTTAGTATATCTTCACTTTTATGTAAGTTAAAAGAACCATTGGTTTACCAAAAGAACCATTGGGATCATCAAATTTTCATTTTTATGTTAAGTTCAAACTTTATATCTTCACTTAGTTCAACAGAAGTTTCTTTAAGACGATCACCAAACAAAACAACCGCATCATTGAAACTTTGAAATAAAGAATTTACTTGCCTTGTGCGTTTCCTCCTCTTACTACGAACGCTTGAAATTTCTTCAACTTGAAAGCTTGAATTGGTACCTTCATTATGGCTAAACTCATCAAAATCATCATCCCTTTGGTCTTCTTATTCTTCCAGGTTCACATCTTGTTCCATGTCCACCACAGTTTTAGCTTTCTTACCTTGTGCTCGATCTTTTTCAAAAATAATACACATTTCTTCATAATGAGGAAGCCTTTTGTTTTTCCATTTCGCCGTGTGTTTATGATTCTATTTCACATGAAAAGAGAGAAATTAAAAAAATTACTACCTTTTATGATTCATAAAATATAAAAACATTAATAATATGAAAGTACCTCAAGGTAAGATTCCCATACTCCGGGAGCACTAGTAATCACACAGTTTAGTTCTTTATCATAACCAAACCCATTAGAATTTAGCATATCATAAACCACTTGCCAATCTCTCTTTCATTGTTTTAATTCTTGATTCAATATGAGGTTTACCAAAAATGCTAGATCCTAGAAGTGATTCTTTCAAACATGATTCAAGATGTTGTAAGTATCCCGATCTAAACCCATTATCAGATTTAAATCCTCCGGCATTAACCATGTTTACTAAAGACTCAATAAGTTTTTCATCTTCAAGATTGCTCCACCTATGATAGTTTCTGTTATTTGTTGTCATTTCTATAAAAAATATACGTGAACAAATTCAATTCATTAATCATATCAAGTAGAACAAGAATTCAAAAAGTAGAAGTATTGTTAATATAAAACTAGCATACATGCATTTTCAACTATTCTTGATCAATATAAGTTATATTATCCTCAGCTTCGTCTCCATCCCCATCTTCATCTTCATCTTCATCTTCAAGGTCAATCGCTCCTTTATCTATTATGTTTTCGGTCTCAAATGGATCTATTGGCATTTCTCTTCTTATAAAACTATGGAGAAGACAACATGCCATTATAATCCTATTTTTAATATCAATGGGATAGTATGAATGGTCTCTTAAAATTCCCCACCTTGCCTTCAAAACACCAAAACATCTTTCGATAACATTTCTTACAGATGAATGTCTCATGTTAAATAATTCTTTTGGGGTAGAGGTTTGGTGTCCATCACACCAATCATTTAAATTATATCTTTAACCTCTATAAGGGGCAAGAAAACCCTCTCCGTTTGTGTATCCCGCGTCTACCAAATAATAACCTAAAAATAGATATTAGTTAATAAACCACACTTCAATTACTAATTACTAAATTTTTATATACACCTAAATAATGATTTTATATATGAGTTCTCATACCCGGCCTTGAAACTTTCAATCCATGTGGCCTATCAAGAGCATCTCGAAGAACTCTACCATCGGCTGTAGACTCTTCCCAACCAGGTAACATAAATACAAATTGCATATCCATGGAACACACACCTAAAACATTTGTAGCAACCTCTCCCTTTCTTGTTCTGTATTTAGACTTCTCTTTATTGGGCACTAACACTTTATGTATGTTCCATCTAAAGCTCCTAAACAGTTCTACAACCAAAAAGTAAAAGCAATAAGTATTATCATAATTTTCTAATTTCTAACTTAATTGTTCTATAAATAATAATGAGTACATAATACCTTAAACCATTTCCACTTCTAATCAGTAGAATTCTTGGAAACAGGTTCGGGTTTCTTAAGCAAACGGGAATGTAACCTAATCACCGCATTGCAAACTTGGGAAACACATCAACTAATTGTTTCTCCGGAACGATGAAAACGACATATGATGACCCTATTCTTCATATTATGAGCTATAATGTGGAGGAAGATTGCTACTTGTTCATCAATGTCCATATTCTTACTAGGTTTTAGACCTCCAAACGTTTTAAGCATGTCACATAACTTTGTAAAACTTGCTCGATTTATCCTTATTTGATTTATGGACATGTTATCACTTTCATAAACATGCCTATACATTATAGAATATCTATCTATTCTTGATGAGGAGTATCCAATACGTGGTTTATGCATTACATGTTTTACTATAAACATGTAAAACGAAAGTAGAAGCAAAGAGACGGTTGTGACAAGTTGATTCCACCAAGTTAAATTGAATTTTCTTCTCCTTATCCGGTTACGAGTTTTTAAACTAAGCCGTGCCATTTCCTATCTACACATTACAAAGACATAAAATGTTTCAAGTATGGAAACATTTCAAATTTGTGTTTGGGTTAGGATGGATTCGGGTCAACACGGGTCCGTCTAAAAATAATCTTTTTAGTTTGGGTTAGGATGGATTCGGGTCAACACGGGTCCGTCTAAAAATAATCTGAGTTGAATGGTTTGGGCTGCTATTACATGTTTAAC
The DNA here is from genome assembly GCA_018326465.1 of Flaveria floridana. Taxonomy (NCBI): domain Eukaryota; kingdom Viridiplantae; phylum Streptophyta; class Magnoliopsida; order Asterales; family Asteraceae; genus Flaveria; species Flaveria floridana. The sequence goes on along the minus strand of BJCO01374844.1, from coordinate 3,632 downwards.
TACTATTGAAACACTTCTAGTAAGCAATCTAAACGAAAGGAAAGAAGAACCCATATCCAAAATTCACATTTTATTTTAGAGTATAACACAAGCTCAAACCATCAGACAACTCACAAGAGTCTCAAAAATCATGTGTACAAGTGTTAAACATGCAGGAGAATGTGAATGCTAGACAAGCTCATACCCAAATGAAAAGCTCAGGTCATCAAGATCAAATAAACACATAAAAACACACAATTTAAGATGAAATAATGCTAGTGAAAGAGGAGCAGAGGTATGGGGATGCTACAAAGTAAGCAGGGTGAGATAATAAGAGACTTACAAGATCATCCCCTAGAGAACACCCCATATGGACAACTAACATTTTAGATCATAACATAGATCCAAAAACACCACCTAAAATAAACAAAAAACACCACTAAAATACTAAAGAAGAGGGGGGGGGGGGGCTGCTAAGGCAACAGTAAAAGAGGAAAAAAGATGCTTAATAATCATTCTAGTCCCCTGTTTGTAGGTATAATCATAAAACATATGAAATCAATCCTCCACTCAACAATATCATAAGATTAAACCATCATAAATAATAAAATTAGAATACAAATTCATATAAATTTGGTCATGGGCTGCTATCAAAATCAAATAACAATGTTTGCAAATAGATTTTTGCCCGTATTCAACAAACAATGGGCTTGCAAAACTTGACCACTAATTTTCTTTCTATAAAGTTAGCATAAAGAAATTAATAAAAATGAAGGAGGAAAAGATGAAGTAAACAACAATATCTTTCTCACTGACCTATGACCATGCGCCCAATGTGTTCTATATAAATTGTTTGGGAACAAGATGTGTATATATAAATTTATATGAAGTAAACTACAATCAATGTTTGCGAACAGTTTCTCGTATGTAATCTATACAATTGACAATACATCTGGACTGCTTAAAATTTATATAAATTCATATAAATTTACCACCATACAATCGACACAAAGAAGCCATCATGAAATCGGCACAAAGAAGCCAACCATACCGTCAATATCTGTGACAGAAATCGACAGAATTCGACACAAAATATGCGACAGAAATCGAGAGAGATCTACTAACCGTGGAGGATGTTCGATGGAGGATGATTGACGGAGGATGACCGACGGAGGATGATCGACGGAAGTGCGCCGGTGAATGTTCGACGGGAGTGCGCCGGTGGATGTCTCGAAGAATGAAGAAAGAAGAGCGGCAGTGTCTATTGGAAAGAAGAAAGAAGGGTAGGGTTATTTAGGGATTATTTAAACATTCATTAAAATCCTTTAAAATAATGAGGATTTTAAATTCTACTAATGATAGAAATTGAATGTAATTTATCTTAATTCCAATTCCTTCATTTAACCAACCAAACACCTTAAGAGAATGGAATTTAAATTCCAATTCCTTTCAATTTCATCAAATTCCCGCGTACCAAACGTCCCCTCTGTCTCACTCACACACATACACCTACAAATAACCAAGGCATTCATCTCTTCATTTCTTCCACAACCCTTCTAGCTTGATCATTAATATGTACGAACAAAATCAAGTGGATGTTTGAAATGAATAATTATGAACCAAAATAACTCAATTAATCATCCAGAAAACATAAAAATCAACCTTTGACCTGAGATTGCTCTTTTGTTGTTGCATTACTCTCAAAAGTATTTGGTTGGATAACCAACTTTAATTGGCAACATGAATTGTATCAATGGAAAAATATAATTGAATGTTAGTTCTCAATGAAAACCAAAAAATGTAATGTTTTTGGCCATCATCAAATACCACACAAGCTTTACTTTTAGTTCCTATAACATTTTGCATTAAATACCTTGGCACAGCTACTCCAAGAATATCTTTTAGCAAACTTAAGGTCGAAAGTGACAATTATAATTATATGATATAAAGTTCTGCTGACTTGGAGAAACTAAAATCAGATTATAAGACCACTGGTTAAGACCAAAGTCCATAAAGAATAATCTAGTTGCTAAATTCCATTTGGAGCACACCATAGTCATTATCACGAAGCTATTGAGACCAAAAGGTTTATCGCTTGATTGCCATTGTTCAAGAGCCTCAAGTCTGGTCCTAAATAATCGATGCTTTCTCATCACAAAACACCATATCAACCAACCATACGTAAACCAAAATGTAACGTATAACCAAGGATTGGAAGGCAACGAATAATCTACCAAGAAGTTCTTGCAATCGATCAAGACACTTCTCCACCCACAACAACAGACACAATATCACAAATAACCACTAACAAGCAATATCTACAAAAAAACAGATATGTGGAAACAAGATCAAATCGGTAATCGATTAACAAATATGAAAATATATATGCATGCTAAGAAAAGATGGGAAGCCAAGGAAAATGCCCTACATGGTAATCTAAAATCGCGAGAAGAATACCTCACTGTAGCTTACGTTTTCATTGTCTACATCACCGTAATCAAGGAGAAGACCTCAGGTAGCGCCGCGATGGTTGTGCAAGCAGAGCGAAGCGGTGCCATTACCATTGTCATTGTCCTTGTCATTGTCATTGCCATTGCCATTGCCATTGCAATTGTCATTGCCATTGCCATTGCAATTGTCATTGTCATTGTCATTGTCATTGTCATTGCCATTGTCATTGCCTTGAGAGAAGACCAGACTAAGAAAGATAGGGGTTGAGGTGAGAGAGAGGAAGCTATACTTTTAGAAACACCTGTCAAAAGAGAGAAAGAAATGTGATATTTTTAACAAAATCCAATAAAGTATTAACTGTTAGGAATGTGTTTGTACATGGTTTCTAACGGCAACAGAAGCATGAAATATACGATGTTTAGGATCACAACTTTTAAAGTGATTAAGGAGAAAGAACCAATATAGTTTCTTTATGCTAGTATTCACCATAAGACCAAAAAAAACTTTTAATATTACTAGGATTAACATTTAAAAAAATCCCTTCAACTAACTTGTCGGGAAACCTAATTCCTTTACACTTATGCATGAAAATCATATTTTTTATGAATAAGAAAACCTTTTCTCCTTCCCCACCAGCTCAAATGAAATGAAACAAATTTATGTTTGTTTTGAAGAAAAAAAGAATCAAGATAGTCTAAGCCCCTGTTTGTTTAGCTCTTATTGAGCTTGGTCAGATGCTCAGGTCTGACTCGGTCAGACATCTCGTGTTTGGTTACATGCCTCTTATTGAAAAAGAGGCTCTTATTTACCTCTTATTAGGTCAGAGTTGAAACCTAATCTGACCATATTCTCTTCTCTTCTCAAGTCTGTCGTTCCACTCCTCCACTGCGCTGCAACATCTCGTGGACGTCCACCACCGCCACCCTCCGTCCACCACCGCTCGGCCTCCGTCCCCTGCTCTCGGCCTCCGTCCCCTGCTCTCGGTACGATTAATTTTGCTTGATTTTTCTGCGATTTGATTCATCTCTACTGCGATGATTTGGAACCCTAGAAGAAAATAATCTCTACTGCGATGATTTTTCTTGATTCATCTCTAATTTGTTGTTTATTTTTATTTCTTGTATGTTTTGACCTTCTTGTATGATTCATCTCTACTGCGTTTGCGATGATTTTGCTTGATTCATCTTTGATTATAGCATACC
>BJCO01374841.1:0-10920 GCA_018326465.1 Flaveria floridana | reverse complement strand
ACCAGCAACAGAAATATATCAAATCACAAGACAATGTGACTGGCACAATCAAATCCCTATTTAAAAGCAGAGTGCTGGTACCCCTAACCCAGCCAATCAGTCCAATCTAAACAATTTAATATCAGAACAAGTAGCTATTTAAAATCAGAAGCAGAGATATAAACTAACAATCAGACTAGAAGCAGGGATATAAACTAACAATCAGACTAGAGGCAGAGATATACACTAACAATCAGAACAATCAGTCGAAATGGAAAAATATAAATAGAGCAGACTAGAAGCAGAGACTAGAAGCAGAGATAAAACATCTTAAATTAATTAAATTAAATTACATGTTGAATCAAAAGTTACATTCACAATCTAATGTGATTATAAAACAAGCACACTTAGCACTTGGTTCCAAATGAATCTATCAAACCTGCAGAAATCACTCACCAATAATCCCCACAAGAACACAAACCATCTTTGAAATGATGGTACCGATTAACGTCTCTAAACACAATCTCCCTCTCAGTAATCTTCGATATAAACTTGATAGCGACATGACAATCCTCACAAACCCGAAGATTCTTTGTTATCAGAAGCTTGCTCTTAGCAGGCGTACTAATAAGCCCAAACGCGATCGCCAATCTTTCACTATGCCTACACACCATTTTCATCTTTTCATCATCATCAACATCATGAAACACAGGCGCAGTGTTTGGGACATATCCCGCTTCGTTCATCAACTTTTCAATCCTTTTCAACTCGTCGTCTATCTCATCACACATTGGATGAGACGTGTCACCCGAAAGAAAGGCGTGCACTTTGTTATTCACTTCTATCCAACTACACGCAACGTCTTTTTTTAGCTTTTTATTTGTCATTATTTCACGAATCTTTGCAACCCCCTCCCATTTGCCCGCTTGAGCGTAAATATTTGACATAATCACATAATTCCCAGGTTCTTCTGGCTCAAGCTCTATTAGCTTCTCTAATGCAAGTTCACCTAACTCGACATCTCCATGTATCTTGCATGAGTTTAGCAATGCACCCCAGATGCCAGAGTCGGGTTGAATGGTCATACTGTTTATCATATCATATGCTTCTTCTAAACGACCATAATGACCAATAAGATCAACCATAGACGAATAGTGTTGAACAGTAGGCGCTATCTTGTACTCATGTATCATTAAATAAAATAACTCCTTACCCTTGTTGAGTAAGCCTCCATGATTACAAGCCGAGAGAACGCCTACAAATGTTATATGATCAGGGTGTGTTTCACGAGTCATTTTCTTGAACAAATCAAGCGCTTCCATAGCATACCCGTGCATTGCATACCCAGTGATCATAGCATTCCAAGAAACAACCCGTTTCTCAATCAACATATCAAAAAGATTTCTAGCCACTTTAACCGAACCACTTTTTGCATACATATCAACCAACGCCGTTTTCACCTTATCTTGAACTTCAAACCCTTGTCTCCAGCTATACCCATGAAGCTCCCTCCCTTGAGGCAATGCTGCCATGTCAGCAGCAGACGATATCGCAGTTACAAGAGTCGCAACAGTCGGTCTCACCTCGCGTAAAGCCATTTCACCACACAAAACTAAACACTCCTCCGGGCGCCCGTTTTGAGCATAAGCAGCAAGCATAGAGTTCCACATAACAACGTCCCGTTCAAGTGTTTTATCAAACACCTGGCGCGCGCTACCAACATCACTACATTTCGCATACATATCAACCAATGCAGCACCCACAAACACATCCCTCTCCCACCCCGTTCGCACCACGTGTTCATGAACATCACGCCCCACGTCAATCGCGCTAAGGTTCGAACACGCTTTGAGCACAAAAGGGAATGTAAAATTATCAGGTACAACTCCATAACCAATCATCTCATAATACAGTTCAACAGCAGCATTATAAGGCCCATTCCAAGCATACGCACGAATCAACACGTTCCAAAGAAACACATTTCGTTTAGGAATTTTATCAAACAGTTGGTGGGCATTATACAAATGGTTGCAAGAACAGTATAAATCAACGAGCTTTGTGCATAAAATGGTGTCGTAACCGAACCCAATTACGCAAAGATGTGCGTGAAGCTGTCTACCTGGTTGAATTGCTCTGCGGGCGATGAAGGTTTTGAGGATCGATTGGTAGTCTAATGGTGAGCGATTTATCAGGTGGAGGTTTGAAGGACGATGGTGATTGTGGGTTGTTGGTGGGGTGTGTGAGTGATGTAAATTTCGCCATTGATGATGAGAAATTGATGTGAAATCAGAATCGATGATGGTGGAAAGGAGTATTTTGTGGTGTGAAAGATGATTGTTCTTGAGTTTTGCTGTTGAATGAAGTCGAAAAAGCATTTGTGCGCCTGTGGAACTAGCGTATAAATAAGTTGTGTATATATAACTAGTCGTCCTGTTTTATCCGGTTGACACGTCATCATCACATCAGATTTTCTTATTTTACAGGTGTCGTCTCAATTTTACTACGTAAAGGTCTTCAGGTGATGCCCGGTGAATTTTCACCAGGTTTCGGGAATTTTGGTGACATTCCTGTGGTTCCCACTCGAGGTCCGGCTTCCCAACCCTCCCCGGGGGACCACACTGTGTGGCGTGTGACCATGATACTGGTTTGAGTTGTTGAAACGAGAATACAACATAAGTATGCGTACATCAAGACAGTTGGCTACACAATCCTTAACCAGAGCCTCGTGCAGTAAGTCTTTTTTTACATAAAAACATCGTTTCAATTAAAAAAAAACATAAACTTAAATAACTAATAACGATGAGGTGTAAAGGAGTCGAGTCTCTTTTCTATGAAATTGTAGCTTGAGCTATTTTAAGAGTTCAAGCTTGCTCAAACTCGACTTATTTATTATTTAGTTTTTTGTATTTATAACGAGTCAACTCGTGTACAGCTCTATTTCCGAGTTACGTCTACACATATGATGAAGTAGAACCCTTTCTATGTGACATTTAAAAAGACAACTTAGAAACTTATTCACAGTGATCACAACCCATATGTTCTTGCTACAAAAACATATCATGACCTAGAGTTAAACTTGTTACATTTATAAGTTTCTCGTGTTTGTAAACACCACACCACAACCCGAAACAAACCATGGTACAAAAATGACATCATTCGGTTATCAACTCATCATTTATCAAAAATTATTGGCCGATGATGTCGGATAACAACTTGTTGATGATCTGAACTAGCTCTTTCCTGTAAAACATCAACACATAAGTTAAAGTCAGTCAAATGTTGAAGGCCGCACGACAAGCATAAGTTGCAGTTTACTTGAACCCATTGCTTACAAGGTACTGGGGGACCCGTAAGTTTTTCCTAACAGGTTCGCATGTCGAACCAAAAAAGTTATAACATTTCAATAACAATGTAATCCTTAAAATACACTTTTTGCTACTTTTAACATTTTCTTTTTGGCTGTTTTTTTGATCTGCCTGTTTACTGGTAGAGAGAAAACTATAAACGGGTCATAATGGTCGTTCTCATGGTATATGACACGTTTTTGTGCTCGTATGATCGTGTTTCTCAAAATATTATCAGGCGCCTTTATAATTCATAAGCAAATGAAAGAAAGTAGATATTTGAAAATCTTGGATATCAGAAATTCACAAAACCAACTGAAGATACAATGTTTTACCTGTCGGGTTTGAATAAGAGATAGCGATACACGAACCACTGAAAGTCAAGAAAACGATCTAAGTATTTAATAAACGACGGAAACACAGGATAATGAAATCTGGGAATAATACATATGATATAACCATGCTACATAATATTACTTACCGTTGTATACAAAATGCCAACGAGTTCAAATACGCCTGGGACAACAGGAAGTTTGTCTATAGCCTACTCACAGGAGATTAAAAAAGTCAAAATCATTATAAACACAAGCTCATACGCGTTTAAATTTAACAAAAGAATATACTTTTTGTACATGGTTACTGTAGTTTAATTAAAAAAAAAAGAGTAATTGTAGAATAAATTTATAGCTACCAATAACTTCTACCATGGACTTTAGTCTTTAGGGGGTTTGTTTGGCATTGTGTTTTGAAAGAGATTACAAACACTCAGTTGTAACCAAACGGTTGCAAGATATAGTGTTTGGATGCGCTTCTTCTAACCAGATAATCGTTTTTGAGTATTTGGCGTATTCAAAGATTTACATGTAAAAGAACTCCTAAATTCTTAGATTCATAGAATCAGATTCACTATATCCAAACACCTAAATTTTGTTATTAAAACTTGTGTGCTTATAAATTTGTAGAAGTTATCAATGTCAATGTCTATTTCCTCAAAATTGTGATTTAAAAACACTTTTGGGCGATCAGGGCCACAACATACTTTAGTTATCTTATAAGGCCCAAAGAAGATAAGAACAGTTAGTGCTACCGTGCAACAACGATTGATATTTTAACTGAATCAAGTACAATGGCGGCGGAACCCTCAATATAGGAAAGAAACCAGAAACCCTATCGTTCCCTAACAAACTCAAATAAACCTTAAAAAATATTAATAGTGACATTCAACATACTGAGACTAAGCTAAGTGAAGCCCAGACAGCAACAACAGATGCAAAGCCCAATCCGAAAAGAGCAACTCGATCTTCAGGTTTATCCCACTGTTCAAATAAAACATATGAACAAGCATTTAGGATTAGAAAAAGAAACTGTTCTTGGATCGAAAGTTTCCCAAAGTGTATTCATAATGGACACGACCTGTTAAATCGTTTAGTTAAAAAAACAGAATATTACTGGGTTTTGTTTAAACTTCTATAATCAAAAGCTAAAAACATGCAAATTATTGTATAAAAAGTGGACAAGAAGCGTTTGCAGTCAACTCAACCTGATCCGTATCAAAAATGTTACCCGTTTTGACCTGAACCCATTAGCACCCAACCCATCTGACCCGCCTATTTTGTACACTCTCTCATGGTGGACTTACAACATTTTGGACGGACTCCACAATGTTCAAAGACGTAGAAGACTCGGAGCTCCCACTTGTAGCCCTTGCAATAAAAGCAACAGGACCTTGTTTTCCTGCGTTTCTATGATGTTATAAAATGAAAACTAAACTCCAACAGCATGATATGATCATTAACCATTTAAGTATGTCATCATATGGATCAAGAAAACATAACTTTAATAAAGAAATGGAACACATGGTGTTGGATTAATGTGATTCTTGTTGTGCTTCAGTGATTTGACTTTTTGAAGGTCCAATGAGAGCCTTTACAACTCTAAAACCATCAATATTTATGCTCTCTCATCTTGAAAAAATTGACGGTCTCAGTTGATCTTATGATAAGCACTACAATGAAGTTATCTGGGATACAAAAGACTACACTAATTTTGAAAATGAAATATGTTACAACTTAACTTTAAAAGCCAAAAGCTGACTATTCGGAAGGAGGGAGTAAGGGATGTTTGGAAGCTTACTTAGTTGTGGTGTCTGGTAAAAACTTATTATAAGTCCGAAACCGAATGATTACTATGATGATACACGTAAAATTACCTGACCGTCCCTGATATCTTACATCAAACACTCCCTGATGCATTCCAACATGAAAGTCACACCGATTTGGACATTTCTATTGGCGTATGGAATCAAACATCTTTATGTAAAGTTCTTGCACAAACACTTAAATTAACTTATATTAATAGTATTAGGCTAGATTAGAGGGTGTTTGGAACTTTGGATTGCTCATTAAAATTGTTTCTCTGCTAATTGTACATTCAATATGGAATAACAAACTCAAACTACTTATTCAAAACTACTCGCGAATAATCACATAAGCACTCTCAATAAGAAATCCCAAATACTCACAAAACTGTTTATTGTTGTATCAAAATGCAATAACCAGATTAGTGGGTGTTTGGATTGCTTATTAAAATCAACATATTGCTTATTAAAATAAGCATTTTGGAATAGTCTTATTCAAAATTGTTTACTTCACTCCAAATAAACAGATAATTAGTTTTAATCAGAAATCCTAAACCCCCATTTAATCAAGAACTGAATTTTAATCAGCTGATTTACAGGGAAACAACACAATCAATGATAATAACCAACAACATGAAATCAACCCAGATAGTTCATTGAATACAAAACAACAATTTAACTTCAGAAACCGAAATAAATTAACAAGATTACTTTAACATTCAAACACCTTTAAACCCCCAAAAAGTAACCAATCCAAATTGGGCGATTGCTAACAACTAAAGATTGAGATGCAACAACAAACAAATGATTAAATTGAGAGTTCAAATGTACCTACAATGGCGGAAACAGAGTGGTTATGAACTGGTGAGCAAAAGGGTCGGTTTTCACAGGCGAACAGAGGAGAAAATGACAGATTGTAGACCAAATTAGCCATGAATATCTTAAACTATAATGAATTTTCGATTTCAAATCAAAATCAATCAAATTTCATTGATAACATTGAGCGAGAGTAAAAGCAGAAGATGAGTTCAAACTTCAAAGGGTATGAAGAAAATGGAGAAGACCCATCAATCACCACTCGTTATCTGCAGAATACGAGTGATTGATAGAATTTTTGTATGATATCGTTCATGATTATCAGATAGCAATGAATTTTCAGATTGGGGATGTAGCTCAAATGGTAGAGCGCTCGCTTTGCATGCGAGAGGCACGGGGTTCGATCCCCCGCAACTCCATAACAATTTCTTTTTATTTCTTGAAACTTAAAAAAAAGTTTAGGGTTATAAACGTCAGTGTCATTCATATGAAAGCTAATGAAAACAATTACTTCCTTTGTTGGCCTACCATTGGTCCTATTGATTCTCCCTTAATTATAGTTAGAGCCTTAGAGATGTTGTTTTAAAAGCGGTCCGACCGATAAAGCTATGGATTGTTGGTGTCATCGGTATAGTTACAAGCTAATAGACCAAATATAGATAGACATTACGTTTTGAACTAACCAAATAACCCACTGAAAGCTAATAAAATTTGTGTATGTTTTTTAACTCTTTTATCGATTAACTTGTTTTCAAAACATGTTCCGTCTGTTGAAAAAAAAAACTGTTAGAGCTATTTTGTTTTTAAGCAATCACTCATCATTCTTGTACCTTTGTACCCCCTTTGTTTTGTAATTACTTGGAACCCAGAAGGCATAAATTTAGAATTTTTAAATGCAATTTTTTTTGTTCACTTAATAGTTGAGCTTTAGTTCGGAAAGTATCTTAGTATTTGGGCTCAATTATGATGAACTAGCTTAATAAATTTGACTTGTTAATTTTATTAGAATAGTGTCGGCAAAATATGTATTCAAAATTGTACTTTATATTTATTGTAATTAGCATAATTATAGGTGCAGATTTATAGGAAACTCGTTTAATGTAATCATTATATAATTGTGGAGAATTATGGAATAAGACACGGACAAAAATATTCTCTAAATCTCTTACATGGTATCACACCTTCTTCTCTAAACTATCGATCCTGCCCTCTACTCTTCTTTCTTTTTCTTGTTTGCTGCTATTTTCTCCACCACCATGGACCCAAAAACCCACCCTGCTATTACCGTCTCGAACATCAAAACCTTCATTCCAATTACCCTTGAGACGGAAACTAGCCAATACTCATCCTGGGCGGAATTATTCAAGATACATTGTCGTGCGTTCCAGGTCCTTGATCACCTTTCTCCCCGTAAAAAAGAATCACAAGCTGCCGATAATGAAAAACCCGCTACTGACAAAGAACAATCTTCGGTTCCAGCCGATGATGTGTGGTATCGTTTGGATGCCATAGTCCTTCAATGGATCTATGGGACCATATCTAATGACCTGTTGAACACTATTATACGACCCGATTCTACCGCCTGTTACGCTTGGACTGCCTTGAAAAGCATCTTCCATGACAACCAAGCAACTCGAGCCGTGTTATTACAAAAGAAGTTTGCAAACCTTCGTCTTGACTCCTTTCAAACCATGACTGCATACTGTCAAGAAGTAAAGGTTATCTCGGATCAATTGGCCAACGTCGGTTCTCCCGTCACTGAACGAAATCTGGTCATCCAACTTCTTTCCGGCCTAACAGAAGCATACGGTAGTGTGGGTGTAATCCTACAAAACACCAAGCCATTTCCAACTTTTTATAAAGCACGCTCTCAACTCATTCTTGAAGAAATAAACAAAGCCAACCGTGTCGCGAATGACACCGCCCTACACACTTCCACTCCTACACCTCAACCACAAACCAACATGCCAATAACCACCCCTCCACAACTGGCTCAATCCTCAAACCGTGGTGGTTGAGGCCGTGGCCGCGGTCAAAGCCGAGGTCAGGGCAGAACCAATCCTGCACTTCCTTGAGCACAGTATCCTTGGTCAAACCAACTCACTACCAGCCCAAAGCGAAACAACCCCGTGGCCCAACCCGACAAACTACTTTTGGTCAACCCCACCTTGCCCTTATCCCACAATTCCTCGATCTCGGTCCATGAACTCAAACCCACAACAAGGAATTCTCGGCCCACACCCTCAACAGGCCTACAACGTTTCGGATCACACGTCCATTCCAACCGAACTTGATCAAGCATTCAACGTATTTACGCTTCATCCACCGGATCAAAATTGGTATATGGACACAGGTGCCACAGGTATAATGACTAATAACCTTACTAATCTCACTTCTCGATTCAATAAAGTGCATACACGAAACATTATCGTCGGTAATGGTAACAATATTCCAGTTCATGCGATTAGAAATCACACCCTTCCACCACCTTTTCCAAATTTCAAATTAAATATTCTTTTTGCACCAAAACTTGTTAAAAATTTGATTTCGGTACGCCGTTTCACCACCTATAACAATGTTTCAATCGAATTTGATCCGTTTGGTTTTGATGTGAAGGATCTTCGCACCCGACATCCCCTTCTTCGATGTGATAGTGCTGGTGACCTCTACCCATTAACACTTCCTTCAAGATCCCAAGTTCAAGATTTTCATGTTCCGGTTTCTTCCTTCTTAGCCGTGACCCAAGACACTTGGCACCGATGTCTTGGACATCCCGGAAACAACATTTTGCAATATTTAAAACCTAGCTTGCACTTTTATTCTAATAATGTTAAACACTCTCGTATTTGTGAACCTTGTGTGTTTGGAAAACAAATTAAATTTCCTTTTTATAATTCCAATACTTGTACCGCATTACCATTCGACATAGTGCATAGCGATTTATGGACCTCACCGGTTCTCTCTTCTACCGGGTGTCGTTATTATGTCCTATTTTTAGATGATAAAACTAATTTTTTATGGACATATACTCTCGCCACTAAATCTCAAGTCTTTTCTAAATTTCTCGAATTTCATAAATTAATTACAACCCAATTTCAAACAATCATAAAATGTTTTCAATGTGATAATGGTCGTGAGTACAACAACACCTCATTTCATAATTTTTGCACTTCCAATGGAATGACATTTCGTTTTTCATGTCCATACACATCCGCTCAAAATGGTAAATCGGAGCGAAAAATCCGGTCCATCAACAACATAATGCGAACACTTTTATCCCAATCCTCCGTTCCTCACCATTTTTGGCACCATGCTCTAGAACATGCAACCTATCTCTTAAATATATTACCCACCAAGGTTCTTGACAACTCCAAACCCACTTTTTGTCTTTACAATCGACACCCATCATACGACCATTTACGCATTTTTGGCTGCCTTTGCTACCCACTTCTACTCTCTACCACCATTCATAAACTAGCGGACCGCTCAACTCCGTGTGTTTTCCTTGGCTACCCATCAAATCACAGGGGCTACAAATGTTATAACATCAAAACCAAACAAATAATTATTTCTCGAGACGTCATCTTTGATGAAAACATTTTTCCATTCTCCATCCAACCCTCCATCCCCTCAACGTATGATTTTTTAACTTCTAATCCTTACCTATTTTTTTGGACCTCCTCTCCTGTTCAAAACACTCTAACCCACGTTTCCGCTTCTTCCTCCAAACATACCCCACCTAATTCCCCACTCACAAACCCAACTTCTCCTACTGGTGAAACCAACATCTCAAACCCATCCTACACTGCCTACCCCACCATCCCATACAACTACTCAGCATAATTCAACACCAACTGACCCAACTTCCCAGTCCACTCCCTTTCCTCCCAACCCACCACTTGCACCCCAAACGACCCAACAAACTCGTACCATAAACACCCGGTCAATGTCCGGTATTTTTAAGCCCAAACAATACTTTAATCTTAACATCTCCACTTCTCATCCCATCTCTCCATTACCCAAATCACCAACCGACGCCCTTTCTAATCCGCACTGGAAAAATGCCATGGCCGATGAGTTTCGAGCACTTATTGAAAATAGGACTTGGGATTTAGTACCAAAACAACCCGGTATGAATATTGTTCGGAGTATGTGGATTTTTAAGCACAAAAAGAAAGCGGACGGGACTCTTGAAAGATACAAGGCTCGGTTAGTTTGTGATGGTCGATCTTAACAATTCGGGGTTGATTGCGGGGAAACTTTTAGCCCCGTTGTTAAACCGGCTACCATTAGAACTGTTCTATCTTTGGCATTGTCAAAATCATGGCCAATACATCAACTTGACGTCAAAAATGTCTTTCTCCATGGCCACCTAAATGAAACGGTTTTCATGCACCAACCTATGGGCTTCCGACATCCGAATTACCCGAATCATGTGTGCCTCCTCAAAAAGTCGTTATACGGTCTTAAACAAGCACCAAGGGCATGGTACCAACGGTTTGCCGAATTTGTTTCTAAGATGGGCTTTCAACATAGCCAATGCGTGTCACACCCCGACCGACGGCGGAATCATCGGAGCGGACGAGGGAATGATTGATTGTTCATAACTCATGATTGTCTAATAGTGATAATAATATTAAAATC